>JAUTBY010265443.1:0-11628 GCA_032361585.1 Peltospira operculata | reverse complement strand
TTGGTTGATTTAAATCCCTGTGCTGTAACGCTTCACCTGATTGGTGGAGATCCACACAGTCCAAGAGGACTGTACCCAAATCGCGTGGTGCATCGAAAGTGAACAATGCGCAATCTCCCCAGTACCAGTCACCCGGAAGTAAACAGGGTAATGACCACTTGGCGATCAACGACATATTAATAACATGTTAATATATTAACATTTAAAATGTCCCGTAACATAATTTTTAATCAGATACATTCGTGCTTTTACTACATTGAAATTTGTATGTGGCTAGGTCAGAGTGACATGTATATATATTTATAATAAATGATGACGCCATTTGTACCTAATAGTCTTTATTGCGATTAATCTAAGGTGTTCTGTATTGATTTGTAGGTAACAGAATAATTTACTGTGCAGACAGCTATTGATCAAGCATTTAATATTCTTTGAGCCGACTCATATAAGCTGCAGCTGTTTCTGTAAAATGCTTCTGTGTCACACTGGAGAGAAAGGGCTTATTGCAGATCTCTCTGCAACATTCTGACCATGTGGTCCTGTTTTGGGGGCAAGAATGTAGTCCAGTGGTACAGTGATTGCATAATGTATGGTTGCTTTAAGATATTTAGTCCAGTGCAATTCTTAAATGAAGGCATGGATATAGTTCAGAGGTAGGGTGTGTGTGTGCATGTATTTGAGGAACTGTTCTAATATTGATGCATATGTACCAAATGTTAATTCACCCCTGTATTATAATGCTATAAATGAGAGGTAATTAGAAATATTTTTTAAATGTATATGTAATGTGTGTGTAGGTTTTTTTCTCTCTGTGTGTGTGTGTGTGTGTGTGTGTGTGTGTGTGTGTGTGTGTGTAGGATGGTCCTTGAACAGATTCAGATTAATGAGTATTTTATACAAGATAGTGTTCAGGTGGTAATGTGTGTGTAAGCATGTTGTGATCTGCTCAGTGTGCTACACAATACTTGCACTGGCATGCCTTAGATTCCTGTATGTACAGATCGCCCATATACATTTACCATTATTGCCAACAGATGTTTTTGTTTCCATCTGTTTATCCCGCAGTTATATAATGGAAGGCATTTTTTATATCTGACATTTTAGTCAAGTGCCTCTGTTATATTCTCGTTAACTCCTCAATGTTTTGACTGGTTCAGTTGTTCTCTTAGCTAAATGTATACAATATCTATTTAAAAACATACAAAACAGTGATTGCATGCTGAGCTATACACTGTATATTAATGAGCTGGCCTTAAAAGAAGCAATATTGCACCAGTTGTGGAACACTGGTTGGAACATGAATGTTAGAACAGCCAATAGACTTTCTTGATGTAACAAGAACACTGTAACTCAATGGTGGAAGTCCACAATGAAGCACCACCATTCTGAAATCAATCCCTATTAGTGAATCACTGGGGTTTTGTCTTGACTGCCCAATTCCAATAGTATAGCTATGAATAAAAATGTGCTGAACGCATCTTTAAGTATGTGAACTAAGTTTAGTAAGAGCCGCACCGGGAACTTAAAGAAGCTAGGGAATATAAAATATATACTAACAGACTTCGGATGAAATCCACTTAAGTCACATAACCGTAATTGAAATGTGTCAAGTCATTGTTAAATAACGCTTTTCTTTCCTTCAGATGAAACTACTACACTTTCTTCTTTCATTAACAGAAAGGTATCTCTCAAACAGACTGCATACAAATAAAATAGCACATACCATGGTTTTTACATCACAACAATAATAATAATCAGTTTAGAAAGAAATAAAAGTGCTGGACAAGCAAGACTTGAATGGATTCTTCCCAGTAAAGGATGACCTAACAGCACTGTTCCTCATGAGGAGACAGTATCACAAATTACAGCAGTGGGCTGCTTCACCTTTCAGAAGTGATCTCTAAATGTTGGGGTCACATCCAGTTCCTCTCAGTCCATTGATTGTGGGAGTCACTTGGAGATCTGTTAGACCTGGGAGATGATTTAGAACTCAGCTGGAACTAACTGGGCCCTCAGTTTGATGGACACTGATCCTGATTGAATTAGACAGCTAAACACACAGACCAAGTGAATTATATTGCGTTCTTAACATGTTCAGTGGGTTTTGTTATAGTAGCATCATGAATGAAAATGTTTAATTTTAAAGACGCTTCTATTTTAATGATTTTTTTAAAAATGGGAGTGAAAGTTCAACAAGCATTATTGTGGTAGGGTTTGTTTGTTTTTTGTTTTTGTTTTTTAAAATAAGACACCACACATAAAACCAAAGAATGCAAAGTAATATGTTTTAAATACAGTGTATGTGCAGAAAAGAATTATTTAAAATAATAATACACAAACAATTATTTTGGATTATTTAAACAAAATAATTACTTTGGCAATTTAATTGTATTAATATCTGTATTAATACCACCATCACTCCCCCAAAAACAACAACATAATAATTTTAAAAAAAAAATAAATAAAAACCCCAAAATCCCCACACTAAAGAAATAAAAATAATAACAAACCAAAAACAAACAACAATCATATACACAAACACACCAAAGAAAATAATTATAAATTACATTTTTAATAATAATAATGTTGCTTAATCGAGGTTACAGAATGTCATAATGCTTTTAATCTGTTCTATTTGCATAACCCTTCAAACATTGACTATATTCAATACCTGCAGGAAATTGCATTTTTACAACATGTAAATTCTGTCTCATTGATTTGGAAATGGGCTTCACATTGAATGACAAGACAAATTACAACTAGGACTGCACACAATACACGACATATGGCTTGATTTGGCATCCCATTGTTAGCGACCCACCGACCCACCGACAAGCAGCTACATGCAGCATCCACACTGAGTCATTGTCTGTAAATCATTATGGGTTCACATGGCCATTAGAACATTGTCCGATACATGAAATTAGCACAGAGGGCCTGTGATCATCAATAAAATAAAACAAACAGCCACTGATGAGATGATGTTAAACATGCAATCCCGATATTACCATCACAATGCATGTGCAGACAGCTGTGATCATTGCTGTTGTTGTAGAGAGTTGAAAGTGGGTGGATGTGTGTATAGTTTCTGATAGTTGAAAGTGGGGGGGGGGGATGTGTGCATGGTTTCTGATAGTTGAAAGTAGGGGTGTGTGTGCATGGTTTCTGATAGTTGAAAGTTTAGGGGGGTGTGTGTGCGTGGTTTCTGATGATCCATGGATCATCATTGACAAGCCTATATAATGCAGCCCATGTTTTCACTTGGGATTTGTGGCAGCTATTGTCAAATATTATCAGCAGAGCTTGTAGTTACAGTGATTAATGGGAAAGAAATTAAAAAACAATAAAAAGAGAGTAATGTAGGGTGGCTAGCATGAAATAGTGCTTTGATGGTTGATTGTTTTGTTGTTTTTTATTGTAAAAATTAATTTATTAAGCATGCATTTGAATAAGATGGGAATCCCAGTATCTCACTGGGTTTCCTGAACTTATTTCATAGTATGCTATAATTAACATTGTTAAAAAATGTCTACTGTCTAAAATGAATAAATGATCATTTATATAAGAAAATGTTATATTCACTGACATATATTTATAAATAAATATTAAAGTACCTTGCTACCTTGTCCATGACAAGTTAATGGCCCATTAGTGAGAATGAGACTCAGACTAAATGCACATTAGTAGAACACTACCACTGGGCTACATTGCTTCTGTAAGAGACATGTACTTATTTTTGTTTTACAAAGCTGCCATTATTGTTACCAAAAAGGATACACCAATGCACAAGAGAATATTTACCCTCCAATTTAATCTAGCTAAGACATGTAAAACAAATGTCTGTTGTATGACTACACAATGTTCTGATAATATGTAGGTCACCAAAACTGTATCTTTAGTAACTTCACCATGGTTTATACTGGGTAAAGCAAATACATCTTTTTAAAGTGGTTTTAGGCTTGGATATTTATAATGTTTATAAGGTAATTAATTTGCTTCTCAGCTACAGCTTTTAGCAGTGGTTTAATTGGCATATTTTTATGAGAAACGATCCTAGTGACAGAGTGACCTTGAACAACCATGATCCCAGTGACTGAGAATGACCTTGAACAACCATGCATCAGCAGTGTGTTTACATAACTGGGCAATGCAGTGTCACGGGAATATAACTCAAACACTGATGTTGTCATGTACAATAGAAGTATATCAAATCAAGCTGCAATATAATTAGCCACCTCATCTTTTCTACATAAAAATATATAAAATATGTATGATATACTTGTCACTCAAAATCAAGCATGTCTATTGCTGACTGATATATCTTTATGCCTACAACAAGCAGTAATTATTCTAAAGTAGAGAAGTTGAATGGGTTTATTATTTAAATAAAATACGTAATTTGTGTCAAAAATAGCACTGTTTAACATACATTTGGAAACTACAGTTTGTGAATGAAGTTTTTTGTTAACAACAAACATTAAGGTTGTGTGTAAACTGTATTATGTCATGTTTTTACTGAATCTGTTTAACACCTATTACCTGCTAACACAGAAGTACATAAGTAAACCTACCAAATATATACATAAGCTGACTTGGTAGTAATTATAGTATCACAGTTGAAAGAAGCTTTAGATAGTGATTTGAGAAATTTTGTCATAAGGTCTATAATTTGTTAATATTTACTTTGAAATAAGCATAAAAGATTTCATATTGATGTAAGATGTATGTATCATTAGTGATTGTAATATAGTTACATGCAGGTACTTAAATAATCTTTTATGAACTTTTTTTCTCTTTTTTTCTCTGTGTATCTCTCTGCTCTGTTTTAACCAGACATCACGTGGGTTGAAATTAGTCCTATGTTTCATAATTTTCTAAATCTGTGACATAAAAAGATTGTTAAATCAGTATATTGATATGTCTGCAGGGAGTTAATGCAGGGATTCAATGAGGCAATAACTAAGTTTTGATCCAGTGCTGTGTGTTTGAGATAACTGTATTGTGTAACTAAACAATGGGTTGATGTAGCTACTGAACCAAGGTCACGCCTCAAGGCACAATTATTCTGTTTTACTTAATTAATAATATATATATGATTGAATTTTAGTCTCTGTAAACATTTCATTGTTAGATTTAAATACACTTAATAGTTGAAATGATGCTAGTTCCATTTTAGCTATATATTTAGTAATAAATTGTAATTCAGGGTTTTGCCCTAATATTATTCATTTCTATCAGCAAGCTGTTGGGCTTTTTTGTTATACATCACCAATATAACCATTTACAAAATGTTTTAACTAAAAAGTAATTTGCAGAATGATAGATCTCATAAATAACATCAAAACTCCACGTTAAATTAAAACACATTTCTGTGTCATATTACTTTTTCTTTATACCTCTTAGTCATTTTTTCTTTTCCTTTGTTTGGTTTGACAAAACTATAATGAACACAAACATAAAAGTGTATTTATGATATTCATGTCACTAAAGCCAATAAAAATACAGAACCGAATAATTTCCTTTAATAGTCTGATCCCCTGGGGGGGGGGGGGTGTCTGACCCCTTTGGGGACACCTAACACCTTCTAGTGAAAACTGTAGTAACACTGGTGGAGATAATGTGACCCCTAGAAGAAACTGTGTGATTACCATCACTTACGGAACATCTGCTCCCATTTGTGGCTTTTGTCTTCCTGATACAGAATGCAAATCTGTCTTCATGTCCTGGGACCACTCCTCCCTCTTGCACTTGTGACACATTAGCATTGTCTTCCAGCAAATGCTTCTGTTGTCCAAATGGTTTGGTCATTGTCCCAGTGGTTCTGTTGTCCTAATGATTCAGTTATTGTCTAAAGGAAATCATACCCCAGCCTTTGTTGGTGAAGAAGTGAGGCTGCAAGGATATGATAATAGTGTTATTTGTGCACTGTCATTGTCCTTCTTCAAAAGGTTTGCCTGCTGTGTTATTGTTCAGAGGAAATTATACCTTGACAGTTTTTAATGTTACAGCAAAGAGGTTGTACAGTCTTCCTGTATGTAGAGATGTAATAATAACAGTCATTTGTGACACATTGAATTTCTTGCCCAAAGAATAATTATTTATGTTTTGGGGTTCAAAATATCCTGTCCCCCAGAGGACATTGATATTTCCCTAGAAGGAGCTTGTGTTTTAGTGTAGAGATAGTTAAAACCACCTGTATTATATAATATACATGATTTTCTCAAAAAAATTGTTTAGATTTAGCCAACACATTCAGATGTTTTCATGTAAGTAAAAAAAAGTATCTACTTTAAACAGTTTAAATGAAAATACCATAATGTTACATCTACTCAGCATAAAAATTAAGAATGTCTGATTTGGCCTTGGGCAGGCTGAGTGAGATATGTTACTATAATGCTGCTGCTTCTGATCAAAGAGCTATTAACACATGCAGGAATCTGTATACTGTGAGCTGGTGCCAGGAATATTGAACATCTGCCCACAGATTCATGAAGTTGGTCTGGCCCCAGAGGCAGGTGGCTTTAATTGCTGATCTGTTCTTTGAAAAGGTAACTAGATACAAGGAATTACTAGTCAATGCACTTATAATGACTTAGGTGCACTGTTATAGAACTGGGATTTTTAAAACACAAAATCACCACTACTACTACTGCTGCTACTGCTACTACAACTATAACTACTACTAAGAATAGTAATAATAAAGTAAGAATTTTTTAATAAGTTTTTGAGCATATAGAAGGATATTCCTGTATCAGTATATATTTTACAGTGGTTGCTTATTGCTGGGTGTTCGATACAACTGCAATAACAATATGATTAAATACAAGTTTTAAGATGAAATGTATTCTGTATTAATGCTGTGTATGAAGTATTACTAGTTTCCTGATAGTCAAAATTCAAAGTTAAAAACAATTATAAACAGTAAGGCTTACTGTCGTAAAGAAATTGACATTAGCTTGTTGGTAAGATATTAGGACATTATGCTTACATTTAGTTTTTTGATGATAGGCATTTTTTCTGTGTAAAGATAGGAAGGAAATATTTTATTTAATGACACATTCAACACATTTTATTTATTGTTATATAGCTATATATATAGCATGGGACACATAGTTAAGGACTACTTGGGGTAACAAGATGAAATACATTACTGCCATACGTACAATCCCATAGATAGGATAGTACATACCACAACCTTTGTTGCATCACTTATAAAGTATCAATCTGATTAACCACTGCATCATGAGTTAATACTCTGCTACTGAGCTGCATCCTGTATAATGGAAACTGGATGTTCATAAACATGTGAAAAGGTTAATCAGATTATCCACTGTATCATGAGTTAATACACTACCACTGAGCCGCACTCCCTCTGTATAACAGAAACTGGATGTTCACACACATGAAAAGCCTTACCTGCTAATGCACTGGTAATAGCTGTTAGGTGGACTGTAAGATGAAATTAGTCTTGTTTTCTTACCTGGGGTTAGTTCCAGCTTTACAGTTGTAACAGTAAACTGCATCAAGCTTCTCAGAATAGACAGCATTCCACCAGACCCAGAAATTATATACATAGGTAATGTTCTAGTAATGACTGATGGTTAGATACTGGTAGAATACCAGACTTAATTATTATAAGCTGAGATTGTATGCATAGCATGTTAGAAATTCAGCTAAAAATAAAATGGATAATCAATACTTACGTAGTAACAATTTAATAATAATTTTTAAAAACATTTTTAAAAATAATAAATAACAAGCAGGTTTAAATTTGTTTCTGAAATTCACCTCCGATTTTTTTTTTTTTTTCATCTTTCTTAAATATTATTTACATTTCAGTTTTAGTTCTTTATTTAAAAAAAAATTAATAATAATGAAAATTAAATGGAAAAGCAAAAGGTTATGGTTTGTGTGCTTATATCATCTTCGTTTTGGGGTGTTGTGAAGGCTGATGTTCACTAATTATTTTTTATATGACCTTTAGCTTAATTACCTTTTATGTTTGTTGAATGATGGATATAAACTAAGGACTAGAACAATATTGGAAGTTTAATCCATCAGTTCTGAAAATGGAAACCAACCAGGATTTATTGTGGTGATAAAAATAGGATAAAAGAAAGAAATGGAATTGATTTTGTCTGTGACCAGCTTCCCTGGTAACTATCTGAAATGGAGTTTCAGGTAATAGAATTGTCTTTGTATAGCTGTCTGCAGCTGAAGTGGTGTTCCAAACAGAACGGAACTGTTGATGAGCAGCAATCTGAATCATGGCGGAATAGGTCAGACTGACCGGAGACAGCATGCATCAGGCTGCATATTGCTGGCTGTGCATTAAACATCAATGTGAAAAACATATTGTCGAAGTGTGCAAACAATTTGAAGATCTTTCACAAATGTTTGCCAACAGGTGATGCACATTTTGCATCCATGTCTTGTTTGTTTTAAGTGTCAAGCCTGCCTGTTAGACTCGTTATTCCATCCACCTGCATATGGTTGGAACAGTACCACGATTATTGGTTTGGCACATGCCTGTCCATGGTAAAGGTCTGCTTGGTTAGCAGTCCTAATTGTATTATTTATGTTGATTCTTGTCTGCATTTATTTGTCCAAGAAATGTCAATATTTATGTTGTTTTCCTTTATCCACCTGTCCGTTTTGGTGTTTATTGCTTGTGGTATTTAACACTGCTTGATGCATATGGTGTAGGTGTAAAGAAGGGATCGATAACAGGCTGCTTTTTAATGCACACCTTATCGTTTTGAAGTGAAGCCACATACATTAAAGGATGATTATTATTAGCAAGAGACATGTGGCATTCAGCATGTGGAATCCACAATATTTATATAAATGTTCAGTCTGTAACAGCTGCTATGTAAATGCCAGTAAATGGAAACACAGAATGTTTTTTTAAAATTTATTTATTAATTTATTTATATATTTATTTATTTATTTAATTATTTATTTTAATTTAATTTTTTATAACTAATCCTACACTGAAAAATCTAAATTAATATCAACTGTTTAATATCAATCACTACTGGTGCATGGATGGTTTAGTATTAATCCTCTTTAGTTATTCAGTGTTTTACTCAAAAAACAATACCAGTATAATGATTAATTATTTTATTGTGGTTGAGTACATCATTACATAAATATTATCATCAATGTTTATTACCTAAAGGTGTGTGTATGTAACTTCATTTTTGTTTCAGACTACCAGTATCATAAGATTGTTGGTTTAATCCATTTAGCATGCATCAATACTCTATATCCAACGCCATCATATACTTGATGATTTTACTCATTCTAGGAGTCTGTACTTTGAGAATAGTAAGGTTGTTTATTTGTGTTTTTAAATGGGTACAAAAGTTTTGAAAAATGGGTTTTGGTGTAGAGACCACTACTGGTAAATTCTAGATAGGCAGAAATGTGGTTTGAGACATGTAATATATCAGTTTTGAAGTGTTTATATATTTAATTTTGCCATATTTGTTGGTTCAATTTGGGGATACTGCATTGTGATTATTTTGATAATAATCTGGCTGGACATAATAAACAAATCAACAAGTATCCAATGTGTATATTAAACAGATCACCAAGTGCCCAATGTGTGTATTAAACAAATCACCAGCAAGTAACCAAAGTGTGTATTAAACAGATCAACGAGTAACCAATGTGTATATTAAACAGACCAACAAGTAACCAATATGTGTTAAACATCAGCAACCAGTGTGTGTGTTACACAGATCGACAAGTAACCAATCTGTGTAATAAACTGATCACCAACGAATTACCAATATGTGCATTATTAAACAGATCAACAAGTAACCAATATGTGTATTAAACAGATCAACAAGTAACCAATATGTGTATTAAACAGATCAACAAATAACTGTGTGTATTAAACATATCACCAACAAGTAACCAATGTGTGTATTAAACAGATCAACAAGTAAACAGTGTATGTATTAAATACATCAGCAAGTAACCAGTGTATGTATTAAATATATCAGCAAGTAACCAGTGTATGTATTAAATATATCAGCAAGTAACCAGTGTTTGTATTAAATATATCAGCAAGTAACCAGTGTTTGTATTAAATATATCAGCAAGTAACCAGTGTATGTATTAAATAGATCAACAAGTATCCAATGTGTGTAGTAAACAGATCAACAAGTAACCAATGTGTATATTAAACAGATCAACAACAAGTTACCAATAATAATGTATATTAAACAGATCAACAACAAGTTACCAATATGTATATTAAACAGATCAACAACAAGTAACCAGTGTGTATTAAACAGATCAACAAGAAGTAACCAGTGTGTGTATTAAACAGATCAACAACAAGTTACCAATAATAATGTATATTAAACAGATCAACAACAAGTTACCAATATGTATATTAAACAGATCAACAACAAGTAACCAGTGTGTATTAAACAGATCAACAAGAAGTAACCAGTGTGTGTATTAAACAGATCAACAAGTAAGCAATGTGTGTATTAAACAGATCAACAACAAGTAACCAGTGTGTGTATTAAACAGATCAACAAGAAGTAACCAGTGTGTGTATTAAACAGATCAACAAGTAAGCAATGTGTGTATTAAACAGATCAACAACAAGTAACCAGTGTGTGTATTAAACAGATCAACAACAAGTAACCAGTATGTGTATTAAACAGATCAACAAGTAACCAGTATGTGTATTAAACAGATCAACAAGTAACCAGTATGTGTATTAAACAGATCAACAACAAGTAACCATTGTGTGTATTAAACAGAGCAACAAGTAACCAATGTGTGTATTAAACAGATCAATAAGTAACCAATGTGTGTATTATACAGATCAACAAGAAGTAACCAATCTGATGGTTTTCATTCAACCCTGGCAGACTTCTCAGGTCATCTTGGATGTGAATTGACTTCTCCTGTGCTCAGATCTCACACACAAATTGTTCTCTTCCTTCCTTGAGGCTTCCTTCAAAGACAAAGGATTATTGATTTTCATGGATGTGTCATTGCCTGCGTTTGGACAACCTTTTGAATGGTATACTGAGTAATTATCAACAAACCCTGACCAGCTAACCGTTCTTACAGCTGATTGTCAAGATTATACATTGGTGCTGGGTTGAGTGATGGTTGGGGGTCAGGCATCGGCTATTTGTGGGTTTTCCCAATGTTTCAATCAGTGCAACATGACTAATGGTTTTAACCACTGTGTGTGTGTTGTCTGTGTTTACGCTTTACACAAATATTATAGGGTAAAATGCAGATGGTTTTGGAGTCTCCTGTAGAATCAGGATGGTTGACAGATCTGTGTGTAAGATCATAATTATAAGCTTTGCAATTTTTGCACATACTGATGTAGTAATTTACTTTTATAATCACTCAACTATTCTTATAGTGCTTTTATGTAGTGAACCTTTGATATTCTTATGTTTCAACAGATCTGTTGGGTGTTCTTGGAATAGCTGAAGTTTGTGCATGATCTGACCAATAAATTAGTTAAGGATACAATTAAATTGACCTCTCCGTAGACCGTGATTGACACACCGTCTGGACCAATCAACTGTCGCCATTTCTTTGGCAGCCATTTCCTTAGACAAACAAACGGTTTTGTCT
>JAUTBY010262110.1:0-11665 GCA_032361585.1 Peltospira operculata | reverse complement strand
GTAGTAGTAGTAGTAGTAGTAGTAGTAGTAGTAGTAGTAGTAGTAGTAATAGTAGTAGTAGTAGTAGTAACAGTAGTCGTAGTAAAAAACAATGGATTATAAAAATATGTTCTCCTAGTATTGTTATATTTGGAATTTACAAAGAGATCGCGACTGTTTGCATCACGTAAATAAAAATGTTTGATTGTCGATTCTGAATGAATAACATTTTAATGGTAAACTGTTAAGTATTTAATTTGTCATATAATGGGATAATTAATTAAATATGGTAATGTTTTTCTCTGGTGCTTGAAATCTTAACAATGATGACATGACGCGATAGATGATCGCAATTAAAAAGAAAAAAAGAAAAAAAAAAGAAGAAGATGTTTAACGTCACTTTAGTCAAGGCTAATGTTTCGGATTAGCAGCAAGGAATCTTTTATATTCTCCATCCCACAGACAAGATGATACATACCACGGTCTTTATGTATGTGCACACATTTTGAGCTATATCTCATTCCAACCAGTACTCCACTACTGGTGCATCAAAGACCGTAGTGTGTGTTATCCTCCCTCTGAGATGGTATATATGACTGATTCCTTGCTGCTAATCAGATGGGATAACCTGTGTGCCAGAAACTGGTTTCCTTTCTCACTAAGATAATGGTCCTTAACCATATGCATGACACCATATAACCGTAAGTAAAATGTATTAAGTGTGTCGTTAAATAATACATATCTCTATTATGAGCACTTGTGCGGCATTGCCTAGAACGAGAAATAGTACAGAAACTTCAGACAAACAACAAATCACTCGGGCGGGTATGCTACCCCTAACCACCCGACCATCACCCCCCAAGAAGAAAAATAAGACGAACAAAGACAATTTATCTACTCAGACAACCCGACGTTCAGGGTTCGAATCTCTCCCTGCCGACATTTGCAATATTAAACCTACCAATGTAGAGATAAATGTTTTTATTTAACGACGCACTCAACACATTTTGTATAGAGTTATATGGCGTTAGGAATATGGTTAAAGAGGACTATTGCGACATACCAGTACAGTCAACATATTGGTAAACGGTCTGAGGTAGGTTCATATGTATTTGTGTACAATAAATCAATATATTTGTCCTTAAACACACACAAATATTTTACTGAAGCACCTATAGTATTGATATAGCACATATCTGTAGTCATGCGTCATTCATTATGTAATAAACTACTAGTTATTATTAAATACAATTTTTTTTTTCACAAGCTGATTGATGATAACACAAGTAGTAGTATTACTAGTAGTAGTAGTAGTAATAGTAGTAGTGGTAGCAGTAATACCACGTACATGATGGTAATAATCATAGTTATGATGATAACGATGATAATAATGATGATGATCGTAATAATGATACGTATGATGATAATGATGATGATAATGATGATGATAATAATAATGATGATGATGCTAATACTAATGATGATGATACTACTACTACTACCACTATTAATAACAAGAAGAAGAAGAAGAAGAAGAAGAAGAAGAAGAAGAAGAAAGCCAACGTTAATGGTGATAATTATCTATAATTACAATCAACCGCAGATTAGCGGAGTACTACAGTGGATTCACATTATAAAGTGGATGATAATTCTTGTTCAAAGTCCCTCTATCAGAATCAGGTGCGGTTGTAAGTATTTATACTGTGGAAAGAGTTGCTTTATGCAACAGGGGGATTCCAGATTACCATGGCCGACCTTCATGGACGTTCTAAGACGACCGTCTGTACTGTTCTCAAACGAGTGACGAATGCTTAGAGAAAAACGAAACAAAACAGTCTTAAAAAGATTGTCACTTCGTTCGTTCCCTTAATTCGTCCTTTAATAAGTCCAAGAGTTAAAAAAATAAAAATAAAAATAAAAAATAAAAATAATAAAAAAAAAATAAAATAAAAAATAAAAAAAATAAAAAAATAATAATAATAATAATAATAATAATAATAATAATAAAATCCATGCATTATATTCCGAGGTACATACTCCTTCCCCACATCCGACATATATTGCATATTCTTGATATTGCTTATCCGTGTACAATATAAAACGGTACTCTAAAACTTGGCACCTATCAACCTTTTAGGACCGACCGCTTAAACAACTACGCCGTCCAGGCCAGTGCTCACCACCTTGTGTTGTCATGGGTGTAACGTGCACATTCAGAGCTGAGCTGTTACAACACACGCCTGTCATGGGTTTAACGTGCACATTCAGAGCTGAGCTGTTACAACACACGCCTGCCATGGGTTTAACGTACACATTCAGAGCTGAGCTGTTACAACACACGCCTGTCATGGGTTTAACGTACACATTCAGAGCTGAGCTGTTACAACACACGCCTGTCAAGGGGTTAACGTGTACATTCAGAGCTGAGCTATTACAACACACGCCTGTCATGGGTTTAACGTGCACGTTCAGAGCTGTGCTGTTATAGCACACGCCTGTCATGGGTTTAATGTGTACGTTCAGAGATGAGCTGTTATAGCACACGCCTGAAATGGGCGCAAGGTGTGACACAGCCATGACAAGAAAGACGATCTTCGAACGGTCACCGGTCTCGACGACGTAGTGGTCGAAGTCGTCACTCTTAAAGATAAGGCTGGTAGGTACTGGGTTAGTACTAACCACATGTCCTGGGCAGACAACGCAGGCTCCTGAGCCGTGTGGCCAGGACGAGCGTGCACTGTAACAGCTTGCTCTGAATGTGCATGTAAAACATGTTTAACTCACCTTATCTTCAAAGGGTCACTTTATATCACTTTAACTGCACTAAGCTCATTACACCTTCCAATCAGTGATGTACTTTAGTCAAATGTCAAGACGTCTTACATTAAGGACATGTAAATTAAGATTTAATCCAACCACAATGCATTCGTGCTTTGCACTGCACTGATATGAGTTTCGGGTCTATTATGTGGCTTAGATGCTTTAAAATAATTATCTTATATAATATTCATTTAATATAAATTTAATCTTGATGAGGAAACCAGACATGCAAATGACTTCTTTATGCGTTCAGTAGACAATTCTGTTGTGGGCCTAAACCATTTCTTTCATCTTTTGAGTATCAGAACAACAAATAGAAAATGCCCTAGATTATTGACAACTCGATATATATCAATTCTAACATGACAAATGCGTCTGTGAACATTATTATGAGACATCTATTTTGTTGAATACGTCGTAAATACCATTAGTAACAATATAAACGCAAGACATTATAAGCTTAGTGTATAAAGCAATGAAGAAAACATAATTTAAATTAATGACACACTTAACATATTTTAAAATTTACGATAATATTCAGTCGCTTAGTTATGGCCCACTTAGATATCAATATTTTGATATGACGACAGGGAAATACCACTACCTTCACTTCATGATTTTTCTTCCAATTAACAGTAAAATATCTGTTATATGCACCATCCCACTGACAGAACAGTAATAACTATCATATCATGACCTTTAAACATATTTTCATAACTCCAATCATGAAGTACTAGCTGGAAAGATAAATATTTCAATTAGGAACATTATTCATAAAACTATTTAAACGTAAGTTACGCTTAAAATTGTACGTAAACGTAATAGTGCCTCTGGTCACAACTAAATGCTGCAGGTTCAGTCGAACGTAAATATACGGCAGAAGTAAACTTAGTAGAAGCAATTGTAAATATAAGCTCTTTTTTGGTGTGAATAAGGCTCTTATCCTCTAACAGGTATCGACTCGGAATAAATCCATTAAGAGGGATCGACACGACGATCCATCAGACATTAAAAGGACGCTCTACGACTAAGGATTATTTAGAATTAATTCTGGTCGCTGATCCCACTCTCCATTATCGTTTTCAGTGTTCAGATGGTCCAGATAGAATAAATCATCGATCGGATCGATCCCACCTCGGGGACCCTTTGAGCTAATATTTCGTTCCAGCCAGTGCTCCACGACTGGTGTAACAAAGGCCGTACTATATGTGGGATGGTGCATATAAAATATCCCTTGCTGCCAGATGGAAATATTAGCCTATATGGCGGCAGTAGGATTATTTTCTCACTATCATAATAGTCCTTAACCATATGACTGACACCATTTAAGGGGGGCGCCCCGGTGGCCTAGTGGTATGCGCGCCCGCCTGTCACGTGGTTGATCTGAGATCGATCCCAGCCAGGTAGCAACTAGGGATTTTTCTAATAAAAATGTTTCTGACGCCAATATAACCATTAATTAAAATGTGTTGAGTGCGTCGTTAAAAAAGAGACAGAATTTAACCGTAGATAAAATGTGTTGATTCAATCATTAAATAAAACATCGAGTGGCAGTCCTCCTGACGACCAAGTAGGATAATACATCCCAATGTAAAATCCTGGGTGCACCAGTCCTCTTCTGAAGAACTTGATAGATCATGGAAAGAATATAAGATTCATTGTGCAGTGATACATTTTTTGCCATATTTACTGATTTGTCGTTCAGATTCTATAAATGCATTTGTAAAACACCCTGATATGTATTATGTTTAGTTAGCTTAATTTAAACAACATCATCACGTCATGAGTGAACGTGCCTACCACTGAGCTACGTCCCGCTCACATTTGTAAAAAAAACTCTAAGAGTGATAACTATCCTCTCCCGATTTCAATAATGGCCCTGAACATTTGTTTTCGTTATGTTTTATCCAAATAAAATACTCTGCACATTTCGCTCACTTAATAACATACACTACTAGAGCTACTCTGCCATATTTGGAAAGTGGCACACATCGGCCTTATATTTCTTCCAAGTGGTACGATTGTACGGATGTTTTCATGACGGGTGACACCGATGGAGGAGAATATGCCCACCTTTCACGATCACCACTAATTATCCAGGGATTCACGAGTGCATCTAGCACAGCTGTATAAATCCCACTGAATTCTGTCCTATGTAGGTTGGGATTTGCCAGGCGATCTTGGGAATGGTGGTCCTCTTGTATGTTGGAAGAT
This sequence comes from Peltospira operculata, assembly GCA_032361585.1. Lineage (NCBI taxonomy): Eukaryota > Metazoa > Mollusca > Gastropoda > Neomphalida > Peltospiridae > Peltospira > Peltospira operculata. The sequence continues at coordinate 6,652 of JAUTBY010262110.1, read as the reverse complement.
ATATCACATTATGATTTTTTTTAAAGTACCAATCCTCTTCTAGATTAAGCAGTTGATAGATAATGAAACGAAATCTACTTTATCTTTAAAAATCCCTTTGAATCTACCATTTGAAGAGAAATGGTTTAGTTGTGGTTTTTTTGGTGGTTTCTTTCTTTCTTTCTTCCTTTCTTTCTTTCTTTTTTTTTATTTTTTTATTTTTTTATTTTTTTATTTTTTATTATTATTATTTTTTTTAATATAAATTTTTTATTCAGATTTCAGATGTTAGACCGGGTATGGTATGACTGGTAAACAGTATAATTTCACTTCGGTAAGCTTATATAATTACGTCAAACGTCAATCTTGATTTCTTTAGGGGACCGCTGTATACTCCGAAGGTCTAGTGGTTCGAAGGTTCAGTGATTAGGGATGGGTATCACGGAAAGAAAACGTACCGCGGTATACCACGGTTGTTTGTTTTACTATGTACCGTGGTATACCGCATTAGTAGTGATATCATACTAACGACATATAATGTCTTAAACTATAAGTCATATATGCGATTTAGAACTTATATATCATATATGAATATGGTACAACGAAGTACGGTTAGTGATTCCTATTGGTTTAGTTTGCATTCTGTTTATCTCTAAAATTGAGTAAGCATGAAGCAAAATTTTAATATCATTTACATGAAGACTAATATTGAGAGTACTCAGGTGTAGAAATTTAGATTTCAATACTGCATCAATGCAGATACCATAACCATGCCTGATAAAACTAATAATTAGGTATATATTTTAACATAATTTCAAATAAACTTGAACGAAGATGTATACTAATACCAACATTTGAAATGAACTTCAAGATCAATACTAATTTTTACAAAATTATTTTAGGCCTATAATGACACCCAAACACAAATAAACACTTATAATTTCCATTATGCTGTTAAAATAATTCTTGCAAGGATTTGGTTTCGAGACAATGACATTTTTTTGCTCGGAATGTTCCGTAAAGTTGATAGTCACAGAAAGTACCGACGTGTACCGGTACTATGAAAAAACGTACCAGTACATACCACAACAGACAAAATATACCGGGATACCGGTAAAACGTACACCTCTGTCAGTGATATTTTCGACAAATATGAAGTAGATCCTTTAACATAAGATATCAATTTGCCTTCGATTTCTAAGGTATGTACCATATAATTACATAGTAAATATAGCAATTATAAAATATACCATAGGAGCAACAAATGATACCGCTAATGTGCATTTAGAAATTTAGAGAAACATATTTATTACTTATTTATCAGTCCAATATCTCCGAATGTGTTTTGTGTGGATCATATTCTACAAAACAAAGAGGTGGGGCGGTATAGATTCCAAAATTAAATACCCGTTTCATTAATTACTCGTACTGGTATTAAATAACATGTTAGAGAGATACATTATGCTTCGATCGCCTTTCTTATACTACAGTTCTGTACAACAATATATGCATCCTTAATTAAAACGAAGTACCAGTCGTAGATCGTTGGCTGGAATGAAAAACAGGTCAATAGGTTCACCTTATGGGATCGTTCCAACGACCCACCATCCTTGTTTGTTTGAATGAACAGAGCTGCACTGCATGTTTTTATATTCATGTTGCCATTTGGTTTATTAGACTTGATACAATTATAACGGTGTTGCAAAAAGAGATATTATGGGAGTGGTTGGGTATATTTAGTATAAAGCTCTTTGTCGTTTTGATATATGGAAGCGGGACGTAGCTCAGAGGTACAGCACAGCGTACGTCCATTGCGCAGTGGGTCGGCGGATCCTATTTCTTGTTCCAGCCTGTGCTCCACAACTCGTATATCAGCGGCCGTGTTGTTAATCAAAAATAATAGCCTATGTGGTAATAATAAGTTTCCTATCTCATTATCATAATGGTCCTTAAACATATGTTTGACGCCATAAAACCATAAATAAAATATTTTGAGTACATCGTCAAATAAAACACTTCTCTTTTAAGGGCAATGCTACGGCGGCAACAGACTCATGAATAAGATTGAAACATTTTCAATCCAATCCAATACAAATTTATTGTATCTATAAAAATCAGAAATAATATATCTACCATTATCATATTGCAACTTCAGAATATATTTCAGCAGCAAAAATCACACAGTTCGAATTAAGTAGCGCTATTGTCATCCATAACATAATATTAAAAGCAGAAAAACTAATTAGCCCTGCTCTTCTTTCGAGATTTGCAATCAAACTGTATGCACAAAATCATGATATTAAGGCTGCTATGACAAAACACATTGTTTGCCACTCTCATCTTCATAATTTTAGTAGTAGTAGTAGTAGTAGTAGTAGTAGTAGTAGTAGTAGTAGTAGTAGTAGTAGTAGTAGCAGCAGCAGCAGTAATGATAGAGATAGTAATAGTAGTAATTGTAATGAAAGTAGTAATAGTAGTAATGCTAGTAGTAATGCTAGATGTATTATTAGTAGTAATGACAATTGTAATGGTAGTATTATATTAGTAGTAGTAGTAGTAGTAGTAGTAGTAGTAGTAGTAGTAGTAGTAGTAATGGCAGTAATAACACCACTTAGATAACTGTGATTTATTAGACAATTTCATTACAAGTACATTTATTCCACTGAATACTGTCTGAGTCCATCTGCAAGTCGCGCGTGTATTTTCCTGCTAAGGATATACAATGTGACAGTCCTTCTACGGACAGGGTATCTGATAACATATATTGGATTATACAGTACTGTCAAAATTCGTTTTGAGCACTGTGTTATGTAAAGCTACATCAGCCGGTTATTTTTATTCCGATATTATTATGATTAGGAATATACTGCAAGACGGCTACACACACTCATATAACAAATATAAATACATCCAAAACGAAATATTACTAACTTTAGTTCTAGCGTATGTTATAGCTGCTTGTTAAATCGACTCCTTTTGATGAACCTGTTTCCAATTCCATACCATACTCCACAGTTAAATTAGCAAAGATCGTAAGTTTTATTATGTGGACCCTTCGAGCTATTTCTCCTTCAAGCCAGTGCTCCACGACTAGTGTATCAAATGCAGTGGTATATACTGTCTTGCCTATGCGATGGTGCATATAAAAGATCCCTGCTAATTGGAAAGAGTAGCCTATGTGGTGGCAACAAGTTTTCATTTTCATTATTACAACGATCCTTAACCATATGCCTGGCGCTAAATAACTGTAGATAGAAATGTGTTGAGCACGTCGTTAAATAAAACATTTCTCTCTCTCTCTCTCTCTCTCTCTCTCTCACTCACTCTAGCGTGGTATTTGTTTCTTGCTGTACTGTCACGGAATAGCTGTCCTTTTCGTCGAGCACAACAAACGGGTCTGGAAGTTCCACACTGGATCTGCGCTTGCGACAAAAACAGCAAATGTTACTACGCACCGCACTGGTGATTTTCAGGAATGTTGGTCGAAAGGCTCGACTGAGAATCATGTAGACTATGAAGTCAAACGACAGACTTAGAAGGGCGAGAAACCCGCTAAGGTACATCATGAATGTGTAGAGGTAGTGCTCCCTCTTTTGGCTCCCGTAATCTGGAATTAGACTCTGGATGATAGAAACAGTCGTGATGGGCAAAGAGAAAATGGCAAACAGGAATGACGACACGAGAATTGTAACTGTCGTCTGAACTTCGCGACTGACTCTCTGGTGTTGTTGACCGTCGTTTATCTGCAACGACTTTCGGTTCTTGCTGTGTCCCTTCAAAGAAATCACCATGCAGATGTTCATGACGAGACAGCCGAAAAGAGGAATGTAGACAAACAAGATTTTGACTGCCAGAGTCATACCTTCAAATATTTCTGGATGTTCGTTATAGAATTGCGAATTTCTTATCACGTGTGTGTAACCGAGGCCTGTGTCTATACGAACAACCTCCATTTTGACTGGATTGAAGATGTGAACGAGTAAAATGACGATGAATATGACAGCACAAAATATCACAGGATTCTTCCTTCGCAAAATGCGATTTGCCCTCAGTGGAAATGACACGGCTATGCATCTCTCGATCGCAACAAACAGGTTGAAGGAGAAGGCGTTTTTCTGAAACACTGTAGTCATAAACACTCTCACCCAGCGAATTAGAGTCCAGTATAACTCAGAAACATAAGCGTTTGATCCCATGGACGTAGCGGCTGACGAGACTATCAATTCGCAGACGGCGAAAGCTAGCTCTGAACCGCTGAGAAAAATTAAAATTGTTGACGTCGCGCTGGTCATGTTCTGTTGAGAAAATACGACAATGTTGCAGATGTTTGCAATGATGCCAAGACCAATGAGAAAGAACTGAAAATAGCGCACCACACGTTCAAAAGACTGGAAAGTCTCTTTTGACATGGATCCAGTGTCGATGAGAGAAATCATCGACGTTGCTGAAGTAGTCAGACCGCTACAGATGTCCATTTCTGTCAAACTGCTTAACAATTTGCTTTTATCACAGCCAGGCGTCGTAGGCAGAGTATCCTGGTTAGTGATCAACTGTGTTGATAATTCAGAATCTATGGTATCATAATCCAAAAAAGAATTGGTGGTTGAGCTGTACTCAAAATTACGGTTCGCAGAGACAGCAACGACTATTAACAGAACGACTCCGTACGAAGCCATGTCGATTAGGACGTATGTCTGAAGTACGAAATTCTGTCTGGCTACAAGTTATATACCTCCAAGACTGTGACGTGAAAGATAAGCTACTTTATTACTGGACAATGTGCGAGCTTTAATCATCTGTTTACATTTATGAAAAGGCAAATCTCATTGCTGCCGTTCTGTCGTGGAAAAAACTGAAGAAAAAAAAAGATTGTCGCAGATTGGTGGAAATTACTCGACGGAAGAGTATTATGTGACAGGTGAATGTGTTTTCGCACGTTACTGACTCATCAAGCAAACTGTTCTTCATTGTTATAAAACATTTGACTAGTATCTACAATGTAGTGCAAATACGTGTTACAGACTAACGATACTAAAGCAGCCTCTAGGGAATAAGGGCAATATTTAGCAAGGAGGTGTCTCCTAAAGTGATTATTTCTTATATTGACAGCCGCTGTATGTGTAATTCACTCTCACAACACCGGTCTAGACCAAACGTTCAGACGGATTGGTGTGGTTTTTAAAAATGTTTTTGTATCACCTATAAAGTGACTAATTAATCGCATGACTAAAGACATTTAGGTCTATACAAATACAAATTGTGGATGGTCAAGTGGTATGTATGTTATATCACGCATCTGTCATGGGTTTAATGTGTACATTAAGTCCTAAACTGGTATAGCACGCGCCTGCCATGGGTTTTATGCGCGCATTAAGATCTAAACTGTTACAACGCGCGCCTACCATGGGTTTTACGCGCACATTAAGACCTGAACTGTTATAGCACGCGCCTGCCATGGGCCCAAGATCTGACACGACAGTCCCTACGGCCTTGACAAGAAATGTTGACTGAGGAGGGGAAGAAATCTCGCTATAATGTCCGCGCTAAACGAGCATTTTCACCCGATACTGATTCAAAATGATAAAGGTTTTGCGTTATGAATTTCGTGACTTGATTTGAGCGCTAATTTGGAATGTAAAAGCCTATGATAACTTTTGTTTTGTTTTTGTTTTGTTTAACAATATTATATTTTCATTATTTGTTGGAATGGGATCGGCGAACAGGATAGACCTATTTTGACACCTCTCCCTTTACATGTGGATTATACAATAAAATAAAATAACTATCAAACAATCACAAAAAAATAATAAGTAGCTGGTGTACAACTTGTACTACAAACATTTATACAACATACTCACTGCTGTACTACAAAGTTATACAACATACTCACTGCTGTACTACAAATAGTTACACAACATACTCACTACTGTACTACAAATAGTTACACAACATACTCACTACTGTACTACAAATAGTTATACAACATACTGCTGTACTACAAATAGTTATACAACATACTCACTGCTGTACTACAAATAGTTACACAACATACTCACTGATGTACTACAAATAGTTACACAACATACTTACTACTGTACTACAAAGTTATACAACATACTCACTGCTGTACTACAAATAGTTATACAACATACTCACTACTGTACTACAAATAGTTACACAACATACTCACTGCTGTACTACAAAGTTATACAACGTACTCACTGCTGTACTACAAATAGTTATACAACATACTGACTGCTGTACTACAAATAGTTATACAACATACTCACTACTGTACTACAAATAGTTATACAACATACTCACTACTGTACTACAAATAGTTATACAACATACTTACTACTGTACTACAAATAGTTACACAACATACTCACTGCTGTACTACAAATAGTTACACAACATACTCACTGCTGTACTACAAATAGTTACACAACATACTCACTGCTGTACTACAAATAGTTATACAACATACTCACTACTGTACTACAAATAGTTATACAACATACTCACTGCTGTACTACAAAGTTATACAACATACTCACTGCTGTACTACAAATAGTTACACAACATACTCACTACTGTACTACAAATAGTTATACAACATACTCACTGCTGTACTACAAATAGTTATACAACATACTCACTGCTGTACTAC
>JAUTBY010258779.1:0-11709 GCA_032361585.1 Peltospira operculata | reverse complement strand
ACACATTCACTTTATCAGCTGTAACACAAACACATTCACTTTATCAGCTGTAACAAAAACACATTCACTTTATCAGCTGTAACACAAACAGATTAATTTTATCAGCTGTAACACAAACACATTCACTTTATCAGCTGTAACACAAACAGATTCATTTTATCAGCTGTAACACAAACACATTCACTTTATCAGCTGTAACAAAAACACATTCACTGTATTAAACAGGTGAGCTGTGGGATGTGGTGGTTTGACAGGTTGATCCCATATGGAGGACCCTTTGAACTATTTCTCATTCCAGCCAGTGCTACATGATTAGACTATCAAAAACTGTGGTATGTGCTATCCTGTTTATGGGATAGTGCATATAAAAGATCCCTTGCTGCTAATCGGAATTAGTAACCTAAATTTAGTTCTCACTGTCATAATGGTCCATAACCATATGTCTGACGCCATATAGCTATAACATAAATTGTGTTGAGTGTGTCATTAAATAAAACATTTCCCTCTCTCTCCCTCTTTCTCCCCCTCACCCTCTGTCTCCCTCTCTCTCTCACCCTCTCCTTCTCCCCCCTCTCTCTCCCTCTCTCTCTCTCACCCTCTCTCTCTTTTTCTCCCTCTTTCTCTTTCACCCTCTCTTTCTCTCTCCCTCTCTCTCTCTTTCTCTCTCACCCTCTCTTTCTTTCTCTCTCTCTCCCTCCCTCTCTCCCCCTCTCTCACCCTCTTTCTCTCTCTCTCCCTCTCTCTCTCCCTCTTGTCCCCCCCTCTCTCTCCCCCTCTCTCTCTTTCTTTCTCTCTCTCTCTCTGAAACCTTCACATACTGACCTCTTCCAGGTTTTCCTTGGCACGGATGTCGGACGGCTGCATGAGGTGACCGGTCAGTTTGATGTTGCCATGGATAGTGAGAGCTTCCTCGGGGTGGTCAGTGTTCACGCCCACGCGGCCGATGTGGAACACCGAGTCCTGGGTGTGGCCCTTGGCCCAGGGGATGTCAACGTCACTGTCAAACTGACCCGGGTTTGACGCCTGTAGTGAAACAAACATGCAGCATTGATTACAACCTTTTAACAACACTCTATGACAAGATAACAAATCAACTACTGGCAGTCAGAGAATGATATGTATGTAAAAAGGTATAAACATTATATTGGTAAATTTTCATTAATAACATTAATGACTAACAGAAGATAAATGAATGAGAATTTATCTCTCTCTCTCTTGGATACAAATTTATGCATAAAAAAACTAAATGTTTTTTCTTTCTCTCTCTGTCTCTCTCTCTCTCTCTGTCTGATATAACTATAAAAATCATCCACAATGCCACCACTTGTCCAACACTGTCTCTCTCTGATATAACTACATGATCATCACCCACAATGCCACCATATCTTACTCTAACAGCAACATCTCTCTCTCTCTAATACAGTTATATAAATATAAAACACAATGCCAGCAGTGACATCTCTCTATCTCTCTCTCTCTATCTCTTTATCTCTATCTCTTTATCTCTATCTCTTTATCTCTTTTTTTCTATCTATCTCTCTATTTCTCTCTGATACAACTATATAAACATCACACACAATACCACAACCACCACTTACTCTGACAGCAACATCTCTCTCTATTTGTCTCTCTCTCTCTCTCTCTCTCTCTCTGTCTCTCTCTGACTCTCTCTCTCTGATACAAGTATATAAAAATCACACACAATACCACTACCACCACTTACTCTGACAGCAACATCTCTCTCTATTTGTCTCTCTCTCTCTCTCTCTCTCTCTCTCTCTCTCTCTCTCTCTCTCTCTCTCTCTCTCTCTGTCTCTCTCTGACTCTCTCTCTCTGATACAGGTATATAAACATCACACACAACACCACCACCACTTACTCTGACTATGATTTTCTCTGACGAGCTGCCGGCCACCATGTACGTGTTCTCTCTCTCTCTCTCTCTCTCTCTCTCTCTCTCTCTCTCTCTCTCTATCTCTCTCTCTCTCTCTGATACAAGTATATAAACATCACACAATACCACCACCACTTACTCTGACTATGATTTTCTCTGATGAGCTGCCGGCCACCATGTAGGTGTTTTCTCCGCAGTGCGCCTGCAGCATGACCACGAGGAGGAAGTAGCGCTGGTCGGGGTTCGGCTTGCCTTTCTTACGCATGTTGTTGGACGTCGTCTCGCTGAAGTGAAGACGCCCCACCGTGATCTTGTTCACCTGGTCCGGAGACAGGTCCATCCTAGAGAGAGAGAGGGAGAGAAATGATTTAGTGACACATTTTATCTGTGGTTGTATGGCATCAGGCATATAGTTAAGAGAGAGAGATAGAGGGAGAGAGAAATGATTTAACGACACAATTTATCTATGGTTATATGGCATCAGGCATATGGTTAAGATAGAGAGAGAGGGAGGGAGAGAGAAATAATTTAACGACACATTTTATCTATGGTTGTATGGCATCACGCATATGGTTAAGATAGAGAGAGAGGGAGGGAGAGAGAAATGATTTAACGACACATTTTAAATATGGTTGTATGGCATCAGGCATATGGTTAAGAGACAGAGAGAGAGATGGATAGAGAGAGAGAAAGAGGGAGAGAGAGACAGAAAGAGACAGGAAGAGAGTAATGTTTTATTTAATAAAACAACATATTTTATATACCAGGGCTTCTAGAATTAAAAAAAAAAGTCCACTAGACATAGGATCTTTAAGCATGACTTATATTGTGTTCAGTGAATAATATTTCGACTTAACATGCAGTGTAAGCTGTTACAAGAGGCACTTTCATATTTACGTCAAACTTTAAACATAATTTATGTCTGTAACATTTAGTGAATAAGATTTGACTTAATGCAGCTTTAGCCGTTACAAGAGGCACTTTCATATTTATGTCCAACTTTAAGCATAATTTACGTCTATTGTGTTTATTGAATAAGATTCAACTTAACATGCAGTGTTAGTTGCAACCATAGGCACTCTTATATTTACATCCAACTGTAAGTGTAACTTTTGAACTGTTTAATGAATAAGGTTCCATTTTTTTTGAAATAACAAGACTTTCTAAGACACTTACTTAACTGGGTGAAAAGCCTTCTTGCTGCGGTCTGACTGCGACTGTTCGATTTTAACAATCTGTGTTGGAGACTCCATCTTAAACAAAACAGAATGAAATTACTACAACACTCAAAATGAACAACACATGTTCTGCTACTAGTTATCTAGTAACTAATTTTGACAATCTGTGTTGGAGACTCCATATTAAACAAAACAGAATGAAATTACTACAACACTCAAACTGAGTTATCTAATAACTAACTTACTTAATATCAAAGTATTACTGCAACATTCTCACACTCAACTAAACCTGTTCTAGTAGAACTTCTACTACTAGTTATTTAATAACTAAATTATTTAATATCAAAGTATTACTACAAAACTTTCAAGCAAGCCTTTACCTTAATACCATGAAAATGCAGGTAGAAACTGTCGACTTTCTTGACCCCATCGGGCGTGCGGACATATTTGGGGACACCGTCGACCCCCATGTGAACCGTCACCTGGAAGTGATTCTTTTTCTGACACACAAATGAATCGTCAGGAACAGAAAAGTTAAAACCTTTATCAGCATCAACACGATATCGTATGGTAGGTCTGGAAATAAATAGTTAAAACTTTTATCAGCATCACCATGCTAATGTATGGTCAGTCTGGAAATAACTATGTCTTAGTTCAATGACCCACCGAACTGTGGGCGAACATTCTTACCACTGAGCTACATCCCATTCCCCGAGTTAACATTTGTAAGAACTATTTTGATGGTGAGACCGGAAACCTTCTCTTGCTGCCACATAGGCTACTCTTTGTGAATAGCAGCAAAAGGTCTTTTAAATGTAGCATCCCGTAGACAGGATAGCACGTACACCCTTGTTACACAAGATGTGGAACACTGGCTGGAATAGAATTTACCAAAACAAAAGCATGTTGCAGTCTTTCATGTTTGAAAATTCTGGCAAGTGACAAACTGTTCTCCACAAAAGCTCCAGGAGAGTGATTAGCATTTTTACAGAAAAACCCACAATAAAAAATAAAATAAAAATAAAAGCACACCATTAAACTGCAACACATATATTGGCATTAAATTGAGTGAGGTGAACTGCCAGCATATATTCAGGGGGACTGTAAAGAATGCTCCTGATATTAATTTAAGGTGCGCTCGGGCATGCAAGTGCAATAGTGCACCTCAAATACAGTTAAGATCTTCACAAGATCAAAGACATGCTGGAAGAGAAGATGAAACAAAACTTGACTGTCTCCTCTAAATGTTTAAATAATTTTTGTTTAATGCCAACATAGCTTTAAAAAATTTGGAAGGGAAGTCGAGGGAGAACTCACAGGTCCTTGAGGTCTGCGTCGACGAGTGGACACCACTTGGTGGGGTTGTAGGACTGCCACTTGATCACCTGGTACGAGCTGTCCATGAAACCACTCCCGTCGAGATCGTACGAGTAGTCGTCGTCACCCAGGTCAGGCAGCCCGTACGGCTGGAAGTTCACACCTACACACAGAAACACATAAATCAACGACATGTTTCATACACACAGAACATCAACATGTTACATACACACAAACATCATCAACATGTTACGTGAAACCTTCACACATACACACACAAGCTGAATATTTTATGTGAAACCTTCACACACAACCTGAACTTGTTACGTAAAAACAATATATCTAATAAACACTTTCTTTTCATCTAAACACATGGTGTAAATCTGACAGGCAAAACTTTGAAGAGGTATAAGCTTCTGTTTCTAATCTTATAAACAAATAACAGTCTTAGTTCAATTATTACACACACACACACACACACACACACACACACACACAGAGAAAGAGGATGAAAGAGCATGGGTGAGGGATATGAATAGAGAGAGAGGGAGAAAGGGAAAGAGAGGGAGGGAGAGAACGAAATACAAATTAGGTGAAAAAGGAGAGATGCAGAAGAAGAAAGAAAGGTGAAAGCAGGAGGGACAAGGAGATGGAGAGCACGATGAAAACAAAGAAAGGGGTAAAGAAAGGAAGAGAGATATTTAGAGAGATGGAGGAGGGGATGATAGAGAGAAATATTACTGTACCCGGTGGTTCTTGTTTTATGTTCAGTATGTTGTTCATGCCATTCAACCCGTTTAACATGTTGCCGTTAATGGTGTTGTTAGGAGAATCGGATATTTTCCTTTTCTTGGTCTGGTGGTTTGTCACACTGTTGATATTGCTCATGCTGAAACACAGAGAGAAAAAGAAATATTTTATTTAATGATGCATTCAACACATTTTATCTGCGGTTATATGGAAAGAGAAAGAAAGAGAAAAATGTTTTATTTAACAATGCACTTAAAACACATTTTAACTACGGTTATAAGACATCAGGAGTATAGTTAAGGACCATTATGATTGAACAGAAACCTGATGCTGCGACATAGGCTATTATTTCCAATAAGCAGCAAGGGGTCGTTTATATGCACCATCCCACAGACATGATAGCATGTACCACAGCCTTTGATACACTAAGTCATGGAGCACTGGAACACACAGAGAGATGTTTTATTTAATGACACACTCATCACATTTTATCTATGGTTATATAGCATCAGGCGTATGGTTAAGGAAAAGGAAACCTGCTTTCATTACATAGGTTACTCTTTCTGATTAGCAGTAAGAGATCTTTTATATGCTGGAATGAGAAACAACCCAAAGGGTCCATCATGTGGGATCGATCCGACACACCTCACCATAACCAGATGATTTACCACTGATCTACATTCCACTCCCCCCAGACACAAAGTCAAACAACATTAAAATAGTTTTAATCATACTAAATTGTAGGAGTATAATCTTTATAAAAGGTACAATTATAATTAAGTTATGAAGCTAAAAATGACTGTGTTATTTTCTGAAATAATTAATGCAAATCAACTTTAATTTTCTCTAATCTAATGTACTCAAGAAAATGATCCTAAGTTGATATTAATTGGTACAGATAGTTAACTAATAGACAAGTTCCTTGTATCTGCTGTACATACTAAAGTGACAGTTATTTAATATTTAGCTAATAAATGATTTTCTTGGATCTAATTTACTTTAAAAAATAACCTCGTTGATATTAATTAGTAAACACTAATAAATACTTCTCTCAGACCTAATATATATAAGAAAATAATGAATTAACTTATTGGAATATCTGATTTTAAAAGTTTATTTTGTAGTTTTATTAGAATTAATATTTAACACATCAAAAAAATTGGCTATTAGGTGTCAAAGGTATGTATTTAAAACAAATAAACATAAACAACTGCATTATAAAGAAGGATTTTCGAACGTTCCAAATTGCCCTTAACTCTAACCTCAATTCAAACTCTGAAGATCACTGAAATTGATCCTAACCCTATATAGACTAGGCAGAATTTTGGAAAAGGGGCATATTTAAGTTGTTGGAGGCAAATCATGTTAATTTATGGTATACAGGCTTATTATGGGTAATGAGGGGTGCTGAACTCAAATCTGCTGTATGCCCAGCTCAAAAATGGCCGATAATGCCTCAAAATTGAGAAATTCAAGATGGCCGCCACCACTGAACTGAAATTTATTTATGTACATATCTTTTTTATTAAACAAGGTAGAAACTTGATTGAAAAGTGCTTTTATATGTTTTCTTATATGAGGAATCCAATGCCATATTGAGTTTTGAGATACAATATGAAGAAACTGTTTCAAGCTCATATTTGTTTATAAAAGTGAATAATTCGTTCAACAGGTAAGATCCACAAAAAGGTTGATTCTAGGTGTCCAGGAAAAAGTTACTAACTGTGCATGGGTTTTTTTCACTGCAGATATGTCCAGAAATAATTTACTGTAATTAAATATTTAATTTCTAATGATGTCACATCCCCAGCCAAAAGGCATCAACATCAGCGAAGACAGAGCTATAGACAGCATACCTGATGTACGTGTTTCTCCAGCATCTACTGGAGGAGGATGAATTGGACGATGATAAAAACAAGGCCAGACAGTGGCTCAGAATTATTAGTATTGCTCAGGATATTATGCATACAGCCAGTGGAGATAGGTTCCTCACTCCAAAGTACATAGGAATGGCTAGTAGCCTTCACCAAGATACACGTTCAGAAGAGCTGGTCATGTCATGAGTTACCATGAAGTAATAAAACTTGACACTGCACTGGCCAAGAAGACATTAGAAACCATGGATGAAGACGGTACAGTTGTTCCAAAAAATCTAGTGAAGGGCTGTTTTGTCCATTTCTCGACGGACAACATCGACATTAATGAGTATACTCTTGATGGAAAATGAACATTCCATGAAGTACTATATTCAAAGTTGCTAGAGCTGAAGTGGTCAGTAGAAGAGTACAAGGACATGCTTATACCTTGTCTTGTAGTACTTTATATTGCCATGAACTTTGTATTACCTAGGCGACATGTGTACCTGGATGGGGTTGATGTTTCACTGAGACCTGAATTCTCGGATGTCTGCACATCCATAGATGCTGATCACATTGCACAGATGGTCAACAAACTGACTACTGACATATTGCAGCAGCCCATGAAAGCGTTCACTGCATCTTTTGCAGATGGTGACCCGAATAGCTATGGTCAGCAATCCTACTCTGTTTCACAAGAGCGCAATGTGATTGATGGTGGGATCTTCACCTGTATGTGTTCAAACGTATGCTGCCATTCATGTTCAGGTTTGACAATATTAACTATGCTAGTTGGGGTACTGTATACCTTGCTGAGATGTTCTTGCACCAGAAGTCCTCCTTGAGTTCCAAAGAGGCAACTTCATAGTAAAACTAACTGATCGACATTTCAATCAGGTTTCAGCAGACCAAAGCACGGAATGTCTAAATGCTACAGGAAAGAAGAGCGGAAGCTTAGTAGGTATCACCAGAATAGCTTCCACATTCAGTAGATTGACATTGTCATATACTCTGAGAACAGATATAGCTTCTCAGACAACAGCAATGCTGAGACTGACAATGGATGATGAAGATAATGAGTAAACACACAATCAGTGCACAGTGGAGAAAGAAGACTCTGATGAAGGCAGCATAGTTGTATCATTGAAACAGAATGATGTGTTTCAAAATGGCAGTGACACAGCGAAGAACATAATCAACAAGGATGTGGTTACGTCTGTGATTCAAGAACCTCTGCTTAATGCAGAACACCTTGGACAGGTGCAAATGAGTCTTCATGGACAAAAGTCCTTGTCAGCCTCCAGAGAGTGACCAGTGTTTGGATCTGAAATCACCCATTCAAAAGAATAAGGCCAAGACATTTGCATCTTTGTATGAAGTCATGCAACCTATAAAGGCAAGCAAAACACCATCAAAATAGATAGGAGCATACAACAAAGGCTCATAACAGCTTATAGAGCAGGGCGCAAGGTAAATCTAGAATACGTCCTCCAGCATGAACTCATGACTGTCCCACTAACATGACTGTCCCACATGACATACTGACGCAACACGTTGAAACCCCTTCAAATGTTACACTTGATGGACCCAACTGAGTGCTCATTGATGGCCAAGCACTCGTGATTTCACTTGGAAAGCCGCCTGACATTAGAATGTTTGGTGACTATGCCAAAATCTTTACCAACACTATGTTCAGGATGGGAGTAAAATATTAGATGATTGATGTAGTCTTTGACATGTATCAATAAGACTCAATCAAAGCAGGCACAAGAACTAAACGCAAGCAGCGCCACTAACTGGTACGTCGTAAAATAATTCACTAGTTCCTCTCCTATCAGACTGGTCTAGTTTCTTGGTAGTCAAAGGAAATAAATCAAATCTCTCTGTACTACTTTCAAATAATCTGACTAAACACAGCCCGACAGGCCAAATCGTGTCAGATATTCTTCTACTTCTAGCACCTTATGGCAAAATGTGATGTAAACGTTTATGTGAAAGCTGGTACATTTAAGGCTCCAAAATATTTCCCAGTACATGATATTCACATGTTGCTATCTGGTGATAAAGTTGATACACTACTTGCTTTTCATGCCGTAACCGTTTGTGACTGTGTGTCTCAGTTCAGTGTGGGGGATAGGGGTTCCAGCAACATCATACTGATTTGATTAGCCTTGGCAAGGGCCCACTCATTGAAAACATAATTACAGCGACAGAGAAATTCATCTGTGAGATATATAGCGTGCCCGATGTTGATACATGCAGCAAAGCACGAGTCAAATTGTTTTGTATCTCTCATGCACAGGATACTCTGACTCCAACTTCAGATGCCGCAAAGATTCACATCATGTGTTCACACTATCAAGCAAGTGTCTGGAACCAAGCACAGTTGCTATATCCTGATCTTCTTCCAGTGTCCGAAATGGATGGTCAGTTAGTGCCACGGCTACGCTCTCTTTCACATATCCTGAAAGCTTGCAGGGAATACACCGCATGTGGTTGTTCAAAAAGGTGCCTCAGCCAATGCTGCAGGTAAATTTGCATGCAACTGCAGGAAACTTGCCAACAACTGCAGGAACATTCATGACGACTAAGAATAAATATATGACTGCACACACACATTGATGGACTGTATGTAGTGATTTGTCAGCAGATATGATCAGGTGTTGCAATAGATGTCCAGATAACATTTAAATCATATGTAGTGTGCCTCTGGGCTTTACAAATGGACAGTCTGTGTTCCTGGTGGGGAGGGAGTGGGATTGATCTTGTCAATCTTAATTGGTCGACAAATGATTTATTGTAAAAACACTATTTCTTAATTAAATACGAGTTTCACGCAGTTTCTTCACATTGTACCTCAAAACTTTATATTTCATTGGATTCCTTATATATGAAAACATATAAATGCACATTTAAATCAAGTTTCTACCTTGTTTAGTAAAAAAGATATGTACATAAATACATTTCAGCCCAGAGGTGGCGGCCATCTTGGATTTATCAATTTTGAGGCATTATCGGCCATTTTTGAGCTGGGCATACAGCAGATTTGAGTTCAGCACCCCTCAATACCCCTAAAAAGCTTGTATGACATAAATTAACACCATTTGCCTCCAGGGTTAACATTTTTTGAAAACTGACCCAGTCTAATACCTGATTGTAACCCTTATCCCCTAGTGGAGGGATGGAGGGGGAGAGACACAGAGAAACAGACAATAAGAAAGAGAAATGTTTATTTAATGAAGCACTCAACACATTCTATCTACGGTTATACGGCGTCAGACATATGGTTAAGGACCATTATGATAGAAAGGAAACCTGCTGATGCCACATAGGCTACTCAGTCCAATTAGCAGCAAGGGGTCTTGTATATGCACAATCCCATAGACAGGATAGCACATACCATGGTCTTTGATACACCAGTCGTGAACCCCTTAGGGTGCTGGAACGGATGGAAGTCTTACCAGAAAATCAATTACTGTAAATACAAACCTTCCAAAGTGTGGAGGTAGAACCGGGTGGGTCATCGCAGGTGAGATGTGATTGGCAGGGAGCAGATTCCCGGGTGGGGCTCGCGTCACTGGGAGGTGGTTCAATTTGGGTGGTTCAGCCATGTAGCCATTCTGGGTCTGCCCCTTGCTTGACACACATATAGGGGACACCTGGTGGGGGTACATCGAACCAGGGAGGGAGGCTGCACTTGTAACCAGGGTCCGACTTTTATCTGAAAAACAGTTTGATTCAAACATACTTTACTGCAAAAAATTAAATGGGTTGTTTAAATATTTTAATGAGGAACTCATAGTAATATGGTGTCAGGCATATGGTTAAAGAGAAAGAGAGAGAGAGAGAGAGAGATAAAGAGAGAGGAATGTTTGATTTAACGATGCACTCAACACATTTTACCTATGGTTATATGGTGTCAGGCATATGGCTAAGGACCATTATGATAGTGAGAAAGGAAACCACTGCTGCCACATATGCTACTCTTTCCAATGAGCAGGTAGATATATTTTATATTCACTATCCCATAGACAGGATAGGCAACACAGCCTTTGATACACCAGTTTTAAAGCACTGGCTAGAACAAGTAATATCCAAAGGATCCACTATGTTAGAAATGAAATGGGTTTTTAAAAATAATTTAATAACACATTTTATCTACAGTTATGTGGCATCAGGCATATGGTTTATCAGTTGTTTTCATTAACTTAACCCTTCAAATGATTATCACAACAATAGTTGTAACTAACGTAGATCTAATGATCCATTTCGGCTAATTGCGACAATTGTTTTTGACTGTCCTTTAATGAAACCTGCTACCACCACATAGGCTACTCTTTCAATTAGTGGCAAGGATCTTTCATATACACCATCCCATAGACAGGTTACACCAGTTGTGGAGCACCAACTGAACATTTGCCTTCAAACTTTCTAATGTTCGTATTTTAAAAATAAATGTTTAGGCATCATTCTTCACTTCACAGCATTTCAAAACAAAACTGTATTTCCCTAGGAAACAGACAATGTGACTTAAGCAAAGAGCAATATGAAATGCTTTTGAAATTGCCATTGGAAATAAACACATAACTATGAGTACTTATAATTTAAATGCACTAATGCTTGGTACATGACCCTATCCCTGATGGAGAGAGAGAGAGAGAGAGAGAGAGAGAGAGAGAGAGAGAGAGAGAGAGAGAGAGAGAGAGAGAGAGAG
>JAUTBY010257668.1:0-11715 GCA_032361585.1 Peltospira operculata | reverse complement strand
GTACATAGAAATATAATTGTGTAAGATGCATCAGAAAGGCTAAGAGTCACCTGCATTATTTTGATTATTATCTCATAAACAATACAATTCAACATATTATAGGTTTCAATAGCCTATTCTGTTTCTCGAGTGTTTTTGTTGCTTCGAACTGTATCAAACATCTTGTTCTTTGAGCAAAGGTTTTAGCTGCTATGTTTATTGACAGCAGTGTAGAACTGGTTTGATGCACATGATAGTACATTTCTTTTTCTACTGCAAGTTTACCATTTGGAAGTTCACATAGTTAATTAGTATTAATAGACAGCATTAAGGTCAGCTTTTTAATTCCTTGACCTGGTTATTGAGCTTGGTGTTGAAAGCGATTCTGCTGTATTCGGCATAGATGCCATTTTATGATGAAGGTAACCTTAAGAATAACTTGTAATACTGCGAGTGTTATCAGGTTATCAGAACTGAAAACTATTCAAGAAGATGTCCCCTGCTAGATATATGAACAAAACAAAATAAATGCAACATTATTATCAATGCTACACAGAAACTATAAAAACCTACATTTCGCTGCAAACCAGCAAAAATGTCAGAAAACACTCATATTTTCAAATACCTGTACATGGGGGTTAGAAATTGAATATGATCATGTAAGTGGGTTTTAAAATGTTCTAATATAACATACCATGATTTGCAATGGGGTTTTATTGAAATATTAAAACAAAATTAATAATTTTCTCCCCCTACCAATACACTCTATCTACGCCTTTCAGCGGGTTCCGCGAGAATAGTTTTAAAACTGTTTTAAGTATGTTGTAAAATACAGACGATCTGAATATATAGGTACCTGTTACACTAAAAAAAACATTTTAAAATAAACATTAGGATACTGGCTTTTGGCTGCTAAGCCACAAACAACAGCATACTTTTTAATACATTTAATACCGTAAACATATATACATGTATAGGTTGGATGTATGAGGACATCGTGTGCCCGGGATGAAGATTTGAGGTCAGGCAGTCTTACGAATCATCTTCACGATACAGTAGTTGATAGCACATACTATGGCATTTGTTACACCATTGGTCATCAAATTGATCTCACCTGGTGGAACCGTTGAGCTATATCTTGTTTCTGTCATTGCACCACTAATGGTGCGCTATAAGTCGTGGCATGTGTTATCATTTCTGTTGGATTGTGCATACAAAAGATTTGTTGCTAATCAGATAGAGTAGGCCTAGCCCATACAGTGGCAGCGGATTTCCTTTCTCATTATTAGAATGTAACAGTAAATAGAAATGTGCGAGTATCGTTAAATAAAACATTTCGTCGTTTCTTTAACTTGTGCAATAGAACTGTTCTTCAAAATATGTCAGTTAGCGCTTACATCAAGGAGGTAGTCTTTATTCGGGATTATTGAATAAACGACACAAAACACTTTCACCCTTCTCGCACTGCTTGTAGGAGGATCGTCTTATATCAGGACTGGCTTAATCGCAAACATTATAACTGTCAAGCCAAGTGGAAATGGTATACTGGAAGATATTTACAATCAGTGTAGGTACATCTTTACTGACACGAGGCGTAACTAAAAGCATATGCGACAGAAGGCTATCTATTCATTATCTTTGATGCCAACATGTCTTTGCATCTAACACGCCATATAACCGAACATAAAATGTGCTGTGTTGTTAATTAAACATTTCTCTCTGTGTCTATAGATGCATATGCATCATAAAATTGTACTAGGGCTTTAACGACTTTGGCAGTGAAACTTGATGATGAATTGCTCCTTAGCAGAATGCAGTGAAGTGTAATCCGTCTGTTATTTTAAAGCTACTAAGTTGAGAATTTGTGTATTATTTAAACATTTAAAAGAAACGATCAAGTTTTGTATTGTCCAATGGAAGCGGTCAACGACGCAACCATTTCGTTATCTAGGTCAAGCACTTATATAGGATTGTAAATCAAGCTAAAAAGCAGGTCGCTTCGATTTCGAACACATATGCAACGCGGGATTCCATTGTACGAGATAATGTGGTACTTTGACTATTTTTGGAAGTGAGTAATGGCAACAACACCCGAAATAAGGAAAGCAACTAAACAAATTAACAGCGTCATCACTAAAACGACGTACACGGCGTTAAAAATAGCACAAACTTGACTTTTCTGCTACCAAATATGGCGGCGAGTCTTGCAGATTATGTAGTAGACATTTGATGCTATTTATTGATAGCGACGACAGGCAAGTGTCAGAGTAACTGTTGTGCTTAAATTTTGAATTAGTAATCAATGACAACCAGATATATATCCGGAAATAGTAGTTTTAAATACAGAGGAAGGTAATCGAGGCACTCAGGGTGTGGAGCATAGGCAGCTGTCCCCCTGAAGAATCTCCCTTTAAATTTTTTTAATTATTGTTGTTATTACTCTAGAAATAACAGCGTTTACTACATTTTCTCATCTTCAGGATTATTTTCAAGAACAGTTAGCTATAAAACAGTGCCGCTCCAAGTAGTATGGTCCCCCATTACCCCGGACTCAGTCACTGGTTATGCCAGAGGCTGTGCCTACGAGTATTTGGACACGTAAATATGTTCTCTCCCTCCCCCGTATTGTGGTCAGGGCATGGCCCTGCTGGCCACTGAAATATCTACACCAACCTAAGGCCAGCACTATGCCAGGTCCGTAACTACATCAAATGAATGGGCTATAACAGAATAAAGGTCACTGAACTAATCACCGTCAGTATGATAAATGACAGATTCCTAAATATGCTGCTGTTTTCCGGATGCCATGTGAATTCGTATATAATGGCAAAGGTCACACTATTACTACAAGGGTGACAATAACTCGTGTTTAATAATGATGATAGTTGAAGTAGCTGTAGTAGTAGTAATACAATATACAAACATAAGATAAAAAAATGTTTTAAAATTTGTTTAAAATAATATATCCTCTAATATTATGTTTCAAACAATGTTTATGGAGCTATTACCTTCTGTCTGTTAAAATGATTTTAACATCTAATCTGATTTTTGAGCTTGGGTATTGTCAAACAAGCATTCATTCATCAAAACCATGAACTGCATTTTTCAGTTAAAATCAATACAACAGTTGTTATGGGATAGCTATGAACTGGTGAACATACTCATAGAGGGCAGTGGGACTCAGAGGTACAGCATTTGCTAATGGTATGGTGGGTCATTGAATCATTCCACTTGAGGGACCCATTTAACTATTTCTTGTTCCAGCTAGTGCTCCATAGCTGGCGAAACAAAAGCTGTTGTATGTTCTATGTTGTTTGTGGCATATTGTATATAAAAGATTCCTTGCTGCTAAATTGAAAAAGAATCCCATGTAGCAGAAACAGGTTTCCACTCTTACTACCATAATGGTCCTTAACCTTGATTAAAATGTGTTGAGTGCACTGTAAAAAAAAATATATATATATATATTTCATGATATAAATTTGAATAACATACGACTTTTAATTACTGTATTAGTAGTCCTACTGAACAAAAGATTTGAAACACGAAAAATACATTAAACATATATTTTGTTAAGATACAATTTATTGTTAACATTTGTGACAGATCTTTTGTATTTACTGTCAGTAGAAAATATTTGCAGGCAGCTTGTAGAAGATCTTGTAGTTTTATTTATCTGAGAAATATAACATGAAGAGGGAAGGAATTATGTATCAGCAGAAAGGCATCCGAGGATTCAACGTAGAAATATGTTAGAGTTATATAGATTTGATTTGCTATCTCTTCTCAACCACTGTGAAGGTGAGCAGGTATCCTCCAGTTCCAGTCATTTGCATCGTGGGATGTGTTCGAGCTGGCAGAACCTAAATCAGTTAACAAAAAAAAAATATATTACTTATGACCGTCTTTATTTTCTTTTGAAGACTTTTAAACAATAATCATAGAGGGTTTAAACACTACTACATATACTACAAGTGTTCGACACAGCTCTGACTGTATGTTACAAGATTATCATAATCTGTGGATCTGTAGGATCATGGAAAAACTGAGTTAGAATACTTTATGATGCAAATTAAAAAACTGATATAAAATTGGATTAAGTTGGACTCTGGATGAAAGTTGATGGTGCTACTAGTTCTTTATTTTGTGTGGTTATTATGTACTAAAACTATATCAATAGGTCCATGCTTACTTGTAATAACAAAATGATAGACTGATTTTGTCATGAAGTTGTGACTAGCACATATGCCCCCATCTGTTTGTCTACATACAAGTGCGCTATAAAACATAATAGCACTATGAATAAAGTGAACCAGCACTGAGAAATGATACTTGAGTTTCACCCACACTGATTAAGATTTTCCTGACTGAGATTTCAGTGTGTTTATTTCACTATGGTTATTACTTGAGTTTCACACACACTGATTGAGATTACACTGACTGTGATTACACTGTGATTACACTGACTGTGATTACACTGACTGAGATTACACTGACTGAGATTTCACTGACTGTGATTACACTGACTGAGACGTCAGTGTGTTTATCACAAAAAGCTATTACCTGATATTCCCTGTACCAGGTTTCTGTGAGATGCAGCTTGATGGCCAACCCACTCTCCTTTAACGCACTGTAACAGTCAACCAGCGGCTGCAACCAACAATAAACAGTTACAGCATTTGTTACACACCACAGCAAAACAAAATAGCCAAACAATTTAAATCAAATTAGTTTTTCCATATTACTATCATCAAACAGCCATTCTCAACAATCCATTCAATAGTAAACTAAATGCATTATTTGAAAGCTTGCGAAATTAAAAAAATATAATTGACAGGATGATTTTTTAAAAATCATTTCTTAATCAGAAAAAGCTTATTCTGAAAATAATTTATTTTATACAGATATTATATAAGTTGAGTAATCTTTTTTTTAAACTAATTTTAATAAAGTGCCAGTGGTCAGAGTAAGCCTGGGCGAGTGAGTGAGTGTGAACAGAGAGTATGAACAGAGAGTGAGAACAGAGAGTGAGAACAGAGCGTGAACAGAGAGTGAACAGAGAGTGAGAACAGAGAGTGAACAGAGAGTGTGAACAGAGAGTGAGAACAGAGAGTGAGAACAGAGTGAGAACAGAGAGTGATCAGAGAGTGAGAACAGAGAGTGAGAACAGTGAGTGAACAGAGAGTGAGAACAGTGTGAGAACAGAGAGTGAACAGAGAGTGAGAACAGTGAGTGAGAACAGAGAGTGAACAGAGAGTGAGAACAGAGTGAGAACAGAGAGTGAACAGAGAGTGAGAACAGTGAGTGAGAACAGAGAGTGAGAACAGAGAGTGAGAACAGAGAGTGAACATAGTGTGAACAGAGTGAGAACAGTGAGTGAGAACAGTGAGTGAGAACAGAATGTGAGAACAGAATGTGAACAGAGAGTGTGAACAGACAGTATGAACAGAGTGTGAACAGAGTATGAACAGAGAGTGTGAACAGAGAGTGAACAGAGAGTGAGAACAGAGAGTGAGAACAGTATGTGAGAACAGAGTGTGAACAGAGAGTGAGAACAGAGAGTGTGAACAGAGTGTGAACAGAGAGTGAACAGAGAGTGAGAACAGAGAGTGAGAACAGTGAGTGAGAACAGAATGTGACAACAGAATGTGAACAGAGAGTGAGAACAGAGAGTGTGAACACAGTATGAACAGAGAGTGTGAACAGAGAGTATGAACAGAGAGTGAGAACAGAGAGTGAGAACAGAGTGAGAACAGTATGTGAGAACAGAGAGTGAACAGAGAGTGAGAACAGAGAGCGAGAACAGAGAGTGAACAGAGTGAGAACAGAATATGAACAGAGAGTGAGAACAGAACAGAGAATGTGAACAGAGAGCGAGAACAGAACAGTGTGTGAACAGAGAGTGAGAACATAGAGTGAAAACAGAGAGTGAAAACAGAGAGTGTGAACAAAGATTGAGAACAGTGAGTGAGAACATAGAGAACAGTGAGTGAGAAGAGAGAGTAAGAACAGTGAGTGAGAACAGAATGAGAACGGTGAGTAAGAAGAGTGAGTGACTGACCTCCTTGTACTGCGAGTAGACGACCACCGGTCTCGAGGGAGCCAGAAACTCCAGCAGGTTCATCACGATCGGAGTCGGGTGATGTCTGCTAGCCACGATCAGACTGAAACCAGATCACACACACTGTACCCAGTGGCCTATCACTGCTTACATACAGCAACACTTAGAAACATAGCCCACACACACACACACACACACACACACTGTGCTGACTCAGTATCACTAGTCACATACATCAACACTTAGAAACAGCTCAAAACAACACCCATATCTTTCGGTAATAATACCAAAAAATCTCATTCATTTTATGCTTGTGAATGTCTTATACAGGAACCTATTTTAGTCAAACCTTTTATAGTTCATGAAATGTGTATACTGCATATTTTACTTCTTCATGTTTTTGTTAAAACCTTTAGATCTGTATTATGTTCTTGTGATAGTTGAAGATTTGGACATAATTATTTATAATGCATAAACCCTCATGTTGAAGAAAAACCAGCATTAAAATGACTGCCAGTGTGCATGACTGAGTAGAGAAGTCTTACCAGTCAAGATTTCTCTCCAGTAAAATGGCTTTGGCAGCTTCCAGCTGGCGGGACCTCAGCTCTTGTTCTTTCTGTTTCTGCTCCTGCACAAACCACACAAACCCGCATTAGATGATATATATCACAACTGACAGTGCATGCATGCAACAGGCTTTTAAAAAAGTCTACCTTTTGTTTGCTGTTGCTTAAATTGTTATGAATATATCCTAGCCATGCTTTAGACTATGCAGTAATTTAGTAGATATTGGTGGTCCAAGGCTGAAAATCATTGGCCATGGACGTCAGGTCACTATATTCTAGGTAACCTGCTTTTAAGTCCACAGTTAGCACTGAAGAAATCCAACTTGCTCTAACAGTAGACTTAAACATATTTTATTTTATACAATTTAGTAAATAATTACACATTACTAACCATGTCTGACAATGTATGATGCCATCTATATGGAGTCCATGTGACTGGAATTAAACAATAATGATTAGAAAGTAAATGTGTCATAGACTAAAAAGATAACACACTATATAGTATCTTGGTTACACATTTAAATATATATATACCATTTGCTATGTAACTATCAGAATTCTGTTTTAAAAAACTGTAAATTCAAATTATTTTGATGACAAAATCATCAATACTGTTATAGTAGTATACAATATTTGCATGTAGCCACATTTTAACATATATAGCAGTAAGCATATACCATATAACTGAACATGTTCGTGGATTTATCTGAAGAATTTTTTGTGAAAATCCTTTGAAGATAAACTGATACTAAGTTAAACGTTACCTCTGATTTATGTGGGTGTTTCTTCCTCTTCCTTTCCACACCAACATCTGACTGCACTGCATCCTGTGTAGTCGAATCTTCCACCACATCCTGGTTTTTCTCCTCGGTTACCTTTTCCACAGACTCCACCGTCAGCTTACACTCTTCACTCTTTGGTTCATTACTACTGTTACCATTTGTGTCCATCATGTTATTTTCATCAGAAAGCTTTTCTCCTGTTCCTAAATGATCACATTTTGTTTGTGGGGTGTGATCTGCATCATTGTTCAAAGAGTCACTGGAATTAGGAACATGCAGCTCAGTGGCTGGAGAACAAGTCGGGTGAGATGATGTGTCACCTGTCTGCTCCACCCCACACTGTGTGACCTGGGCATCGCCTGCACCTGTCTGATGTGTGGTGTTCAGTACTGTTTCACAATGTGATTTCAGCTCTGTTAACTTGTTCAGAGGATAACTAAACAAGATGTCTTTGTATTCCTTTGGAAAATCAAAATAATCAACAACATATCTGAAAAAAATTAAAAAAATTATATGACTAAATAGTTACTTTAAAATTACTATGTCCAGATATATATCTGATTGTCATTGATTACTAATTCAAAATTTAAGCACAACAATATTACTCTGGCACTTGTCGGTCATCACTATCAATGGATATCATCAAATGTCTATTACATAGTCTGCAAGACTCGCCACCATATTTTGTAGCAAAAAAGTCAAGTTTGTGCTATTTTTAATGCTGTCTATGTTGTTTTAATTACAAATTTGTTAATTTTTAAGCTGATTTACTTGTTTCAGGTGTCATGGCCATTACTCACTTCCCAAAACAGTCAAAGTACCACATTATACAACAGAATCCCACATTGCATATGTGTTCGAAATCGGGGATACCTGTTTTTTACCTTGGATTACACAGTCCTATATAAGCGCTTGATCTAGATAGCAACAGTAGCAAAATGGCTGCGTCACTGACCGATTTCATTGAACAAAACAAAACTTGATTGCTTCTTCTAAATGTTTAAATAATTAAAAAAATTCCCAACATAGTAGCTTTAAAATAAATATCTAAAGGTTTAAGAAATAAGTCCAGTAGATATGTGAAAAACCAGTACATAGAACAAATAATAAATCATGGCTCCATAACTTAAATACATATCATAACAGAATAAAATAATGTAAACCCATTCAAAGTGTAACTATAACTAATGTTATATTCAGAATACATAATTATCATTTGAATTGACTGCTGACTTTACTAGGTGAGTAAATTACTTTTGAACAGATTAGAAGTGAACTACTGTTTACCTGTTCAGGTCATTTCCTGGATAAAGCTGCACAACCTTACCACAACCTGCAATCATACAGAGACAGAAATGTTTTATTTAACAACACACTCAATGCATTCTATTTACAGTTATATGGCCTCTGGTATTTGGTTAAAGACTATTATGATAGAGAGACAGGAAACCTGCTGCCACCACACAGGTTATTATTTCTGACTAGAAGCGCTTTATCTAGATAGCGACAGTAGTGAAATGGCTGCGCTGCTGACTGATTCCATTGGACAAAATAAAACTTAATCGCTTCTTCTAAATGTTTAAATAATAAAAAACATTTCCAACACAGATAGTGTTAAATGATTACGAATTGGGGAGAGATACCTGAAATTTGTGTGAGATATCATGATGCGATAATGAAGAGAATGTTTGATGACCCACCTGCCATTCTCTGCAGGATAGATCCGACCAGCAGACCGCGACATGAGTCGACCACAGCAACAGTAATTCCTGAATGAACGTTTCCATACCATAGAATCTGAGACAGACTGTCCACTCGCAGGTTGCTGAAAACACAAACATTCTACCTGGAAAATAGGTTTCTTTATTTCATACTCTTAACATGCAGAAATGAGCTTTGTGTAATGCATCTCCATATGATACATTTAAAGCATAGAACAAATTTTTATAAGGCCATTAGCATAGCATTTATGGGTGTTAAATCAAGACCGACTGAAATAATTCAAACCACAGAACTACAAACTAAACTAACTACCTACTGCCAATGGAAGTATTTAATATCAATTCATTCCAACAGTTACTACATATGTATTTAGAGATTTCTGGATACATACACATTAAAAAATAATCTTGGTTCACAAGTGTAAAAAGTGAGACTATTTACAAATACAGTGAAAATTCTAATGGATGAGCTAAATATTGCAAACACTGCTCTGATTGGTCGTACATTTCTCCTCTAAAAATAATCTGAACAACAGACTGGTTGTTTTTTGTTAGTAATGGTTTGGCTGGGTTGTATGCTCTATCAAGGTTTATTTCAGATCAGCACAATAATGCAGTTAGTTTTCCGGACAACAAGACGTAAGACATTACATACCATATTTTATCAGGTGCTTTACTATACAACATCTCTATCAGCAGTCTAGTGGTTGGCTTTAATACTGTCACCATAAAAACATGTCTGAAAAAGAAAATAGGCTGTCAGTACTAACAGACTATTTTGAATCAACTCATCTCTAAGAATATGTGAAAAATATTTTTTCATGGCACAACTAAGTATTTAATTAACAAGATAACCAGGACAAATCAAGCCTAGCTCTAATATTAAGGAATCACATTCAGAAAGACCTTAAATAAATAAATGCAATAATGCTGATCTTAACAACACATCGTATTTTGAATGAGAATGAAAAGTATCAAACTCTTGCATGGTTAATAAGAATGTGAAATGTATTTAATTTTAACATGGTTAAATCAATTTCTTCTATTTCCGTTCCAATTCTTTTACAATTGTTAACTTATATTATGCTTTATTTAAAAGGTTTCAAAATATATTCTATGTATTTAGTTTTGTACAACACAAACAATCTTACTTTTTTCTTTTCTTTTTCAGATATTTGGCTTGAGAAAACTCAGTTTTTGCCTTGAAAGTATCACTATGTTCCACCAGCTGTTGAATAATCTCCTGTGAAGATTAAAAGTCAAAGGTTTAACCCGTATCAAGAAACAGAGAGAAAATTTTAATATAACAACACACGTAACACATTTTATCTACAGTTATAGGGCGTCAGGCATATGGTTAAGGACCATTATGATAGTGAGAACGGAAACCCATTGCCGCCACACAGGCTACTTTTTCCAATTAGCAGCAAGAGGCATTTTATATGCATACCACAACCTTTGATGCACCAGGTGTGAAGCACTGGCTGGAACAAGACATAGTCCAAAGGGTATTCCATGTGGTCATCATCCAACGGCATATTCGCAAAATGAGTGAATGTGCTTACCACTGAGCTATGTCCCGCTCCCTCTGTATCGAGGAAAACCAAATGTTAAATATTTCTGAACATAGGATATTAAAGAAAACAGCCTTGGCTATACAAAGTACTGATTGATAGGTTAAACCTTCCTGAAAACAAATGTTTATTTAAAATAATTAAGTATTTTGCATTCCAGCATTATTATTATTTATAAAAAACCCACATTTTTGTTATGGCCCCTTCATTTTAGAAGCCATGAAATTGAGACCTAGCAATCAAATGTGTAAATGACCTATTTATTAAATCTTTTTTTGTTTGTTCCAAGACTGAATGCCATCTTTTAAATCGATGATGGCTGAAACAAGTAAATATGAAATAAATAACCAAAACAAATTATTATTATTATTCTATTCCCAACACTACTTTAATTCCAAATAGTGTCTGATTAAATATGTGAATGTGGCTAGTCAAGGGAGTTAACCAGTGTGAAATGATGGACGATGATGTACCTGGCCTGCGACTCCCTTCTGCTTCATGTTCTCAATGTCCTGCTGCGTGAGCTTCTGGTTGGAGTCGTCTGCCCGCAGCTCTCGGTTGTCCCGCCCACTACAGCCATCTACAGAGGAATCAAACATGACAAACACATACATGAGTATAAAACATGGTTCCAGAGATTCTAGAATACATGAGCCCCACTCCCTTGGCTAGTAATTAATTACAGTCATCAGTCCCAATGGCTAGTGGAAAAGGAAAGCAAATAACAGTACATATAACAGAAAATACATAGGCCTACCAGAATTTTAAACAAGGCTAGTGAATTTAAATTTTTTTTATAAAATTCTAGAAGCTCTGTGATTCAAAATCCAAAAATCGAACAAAGTGATACAACTCAAAACTCAACTTGTCCTTAACCAAATTTGTTGATGTGTATACAAAGTGGCTGCAGAATTTTAATATCTGGTTAGTAAGATAGTAATTAAATATAAATTGGAAGTGAAATATCATGAAAATGGATTGTATATTGTAAACTGGCTAAATACAGTTTCTGTCTGGTGAATGTTGCCATCA
>JAUTBY010256557.1:0-11732 GCA_032361585.1 Peltospira operculata | reverse complement strand
CACACACACACACACACACACACACACACACACACACACACACACACACACACAACACACACACACACACACACACATATATATATATATAAATTTACATCTTCATTTGTTTTCATATTATTTTTCAGGACCATGAAATGCTCAACACTGCTATCCTGACAGGCACAAGGTTGTTGTATCCACTACACATCTTTGCTGTCAACGACATCGGCGCATTTCATGATGTCACTCACATGACGGCATGCCACTCTTCTGATAGAGATGTCCTCAAGGTTTGTCACAAAGCAGATTGGTATTTTAGAAAATAGTGTCTTTCCAAATGTAGAACTAACCAATAAAAAGGAAACATAATTCTTTCATCGCACTAGTCTCTTAATTAAGCAGGAGCCAGGCGTAGCTCAGTGGTAAGCACATTTGCTCATGATGTGGTGTATCAAAGGCCGTGGCATGTGCTATCCTGCCTATGGGATGGTGCATATAAAAGTCCGCTTGCTGCTTATCAGTAAAAGTAGCCTATGTGGCGGCAGCGGGTTTCTGTCTCACTATCATAATGATCCTTAACCATACTCTTGACACCAAATAACTGTAGATAAAATGTGTTGAGTGTGTTGTTAAATAAAAAACTAAAAAAACTCACTCAATTAAGGACACCTAGTGGTGAAAGTGCCTGACTGACACACAGTTGATCCAAGATGAATCCCTGTCATTAAGCCACTAGGGATTTTTCTAATGAAAAATATTTTTGATGTCAATATAACCATTAATAAAATGTGTTGAGTGGGTTGTAAAATAAAATACAAATAAAATAGTCTCTTAATCACTAATGTTTATTATCAAATCTCTAAAATATCATGCTTGTAGTTCTTCAGTTATGATGTAAAATAATGTTGTAGGTTTAAGAATAAAATGGTTTGAAAGTCGGAATCATCCCATCAAAATTAACAGTTTACAGTTCATCAAACTAGTGTTTATTTCTCAGATCTGAGGTCAAACAAATCTTGTATATAATGTGTATGTGGGCCATTAATAAGAACATCTTGCTATATAATTTTATATGGTTCATAGAAGCCAGCTTGCAGTGTAATTTCTCACTGACCACTAAATGTCAGATAAAGGTCATAGATTTAGGGTGTTGCTAACTGTACACAGATGTAGAGTTAAATGCTGTGTTCAGGTTAAACATAGTCATAAGTAACCTACTTTATGTGTCAGCCAGTGGCCCATTGCTAGTGTATCAAATGCTGTGGCATGTGCTGACTTGAGAACAATTCATGTAAAATATGTCTTGCTGTTAATGAAAGAATGTGTAGAGTTTCTTCGAAGAATTTGAGTTAAAAGATTGCTAAATGTGTGGCATTCAGTAACAATGAATGAATGAATGTTTAATGACATCCCAGTACATAAAAAGATCGGCTATTTCATGTCAAAAGTAACAGTGATTAATAAATATATCAAATTGCTCTGATGGTGATATCAATTTTTTTTAAACATTAGTATACATAAAAATATTAATTAATTAAAATGGTGTCCTACCTTGGAGCCTTCTAATATTCTTCACTGTATTTCGATTATATCGGTCAGCTATCACATTAGATAAAACTGTTTCCATGCCTGCTGTAACTATTACTAAAATTTTATTTTATAAATAAAATATGTGCGCTCATTAAAAACTAGAGTTAAAATAGATTGATTTAACAAATTTTGTTAAAGGCAAAACCTTTTTTTAATTTTAGTTTGCTATAGTCTCAGGGTATAATCTAGACAAATTTTCTAGGGTCCCTTTATGGTGAATTGGGATTTATCAAAATATGATCAATATCAGTATTGAGTTAACAATAAATTTGCTATCTTCCTGGGTATGTCTTCATTATAGCACTTAGAGCAATAAAAATGTTCACAAACTGAAGAAACAAGTCTTTATTTTATTTTTTCCCAGTGATATGATAAGGAATTAAGTTATTTCCAGGTATACTGATCTTAAATGGGAAATTATTAAGTCATAATTGGGAATAATTTTTTTTAGATTGGGAATGCACTTTAGGGGAATGGGACCTGTAACAGGCCCCAAAATACATGGTAGATTATACCCTGAGTCTATATAAAATCAAATCTGAACTCTATCTTTCAAATAGTGCCATGGTTCTTTGGATCAGTTCTATCTGATGGACCTGTTGAGCTGTTACTAGTGCTCCACAACTGGTGTGAAAAGACTGTAGGGTGGTGCATATAATAAATTGCCTGCTGCTAATTGGAATTGTCCTTAATATTATGTAAACATAAATATATTGGATTTGTCATTAAAAAAATTATCTCTACTTTTTCACTATCTTAATGATTCTTAACCATGTGCCTGACACCATACAGCCATAAATAAAAGAGTGTTAAATATGTCGTTAAGTAATTATTCTTCTTTCTCACCAGGTGTTGCCTGACTGTTCTATGATTTACCTGGACGGTAACGAGACGCGGGGGTCACACAACGTGACAGTGATCGCCAAGACCGGGGTCTACACGGCGTTCCTCTACCTGCGTGTGTGGGTGCCGGAGAGCAGACTTGATCTGCAGCTCTCCGACAACAAGCTCAGTCAGATCAGAGGCTGGAAGGTGCCCAGGTACTCCTCTCGCAGGTATGTTATTAACCAGGGTATGCACTGGGGGAATATTGTTAACTGGCCTATCAGGTGACTTACAGTAATGCTTTGACTCGCCCGTACAACTTTTGAATAACCTGTGACCAGATTTTATAATGTTGAGGACAACATGAGAACATTTTCAGTTGCCAGGGGGGTGACACATGATAAGGTTTTGACTTGCCCAACGTTATCTTGACTTGCCATGGGCAACCGGGCAACTGTAAAGTGCACACTGTTATTAAGTACTGGATATTAAAGCTACATTATCTGGAATATGTTTTAATGTATTATTAATTTTAAACAAGGTTTCTATTAAAAAAAATTAATCCACTAGTCATAGGATCAGTGATTTTCAAAATGTACTACCCTTGTTTAAAATTCTAGCCTTACTTATTTTCTGTTATATGTAGGCCTACTGTTATTTTCTTCTGTTTTTTACTAACCATTGGGCCTGATGATTGTTATTACTTACTAGCCTGATGTGGAAAATCACTAGCCACGGGAGTGGGGCTAGTGTATTCTAGAATCCTTGATTTAGACATTTATCTCTGTGTAATTTTGTATAACATGATAACAGGTTAACACCTACCATAGCCTATGTTACACAGTTGTGAAGCACTGATGGAATCAAGAAATAGTTCATGTTATCCAGCTAGGATTGATCTAGTGATCAAGTGCACTATCACTGTACTGCTGATCTGCATCCTCCTCACAAGCTACTATGTTGGCATATTTTTTTATTATTTAAACATTAAGAGCAGATGATTAAGTTTAGTTTTGTCCAATAGAAGCAATCTGCCCCGCATCCATTTTACTCATTTCACTATCTAGGTCAAGTGCTTATATAGGATCGTAGTTAAAAAGTGGGTCGCTCTGATTTTGAACACATACTCAACGGGATTCCGTTGCATGAGATAATGTGGTACTTTAACCCTTTTGGGAAGTGAGTAATGGCAACGACACGTGAAACAAGGAAATCAAATTTAAAATGTACAGCTTCGTCATTAAAACGACATAGATGGCATTAAAAATAGTACAGTTGTGCCTAAATTTTGAATTAATAATCAGTGACAATCGGATATATGTCCGGACATAGTTATTTTAAACAGATTGCACAATACACTGTATATGAAGTGTATTAGCAGTATATGAGTAAAACTCCTCAGAAATGAACAGAAATAGAGTTTTGAAGACAGTTTAAGGGAGTGGGTTATAGCTCAGTGGTAGGCATGTTCACTAATGGTCTTCAGATTACTTCCACTAGAATGGACCCAGTGTGCCATAACTGGCATATCAAAGGCTGTGATGTGTGCTATCCCATAAACAGGATATCACATACCATAGCCTTTGATAAACCAGTCATGGAACACTGGCTGGAACAAGCAATAATTAAAAGGATCCACCAGGTGGGATTGATCTGATGTTCCTAAGATAAGCATTTCTTCTGACTGAGCTAGATC
Organism: Peltospira operculata; assembly: GCA_032361585.1. Taxonomy (NCBI): domain Eukaryota; kingdom Metazoa; phylum Mollusca; class Gastropoda; order Neomphalida; family Peltospiridae; genus Peltospira; species Peltospira operculata. Next base: position 7,639 of record JAUTBY010256557.1, on the reverse strand, counting down.
TCAGTACAGCAAACATGCAGTACCCAGTACTTGTTAATATCTTGACAAGAAACAACCCACATATTGTGTTCTAGTTACACATGCAATCTGTGATCATAAAGCATGTCAGCTGAGGGTTTAAAATATTAATATCTGCACTGTTGTTGGACAGCTTATCTCATTATGAGCTGTCTTATCTAACTGCGTGGCTAGAACAAGAGGCTTTGATGTAGTGAGATGTGTTTTGATGTATGTCTTGTTGGCCCACCTCATCCAGTGTCAGGTGGTAAGTTGTCAGTGAGTGCTGTAAACATCCTAATACAGTGGATTAGGAATATCAGGTCTGTACAAATAATGAAGATAAAAGGGGGCAGGGAGAGAGATAAATGTTTTATTGAACGATGCACTCAACACATTTTATCTATGGTTATATGGCATCAGACATGTGGTATAGAACTATTATGACAGATGGGAAACCCATTGCCGCTACATAGGCTACTCTTTTTGATTAGCAGCAAGGGGTCTTATATATGCACCATCCAATATACAGGATAGCACATACCACAGCCTTTGATACACCATTCGTGTAGCACTAGGTGGAACAAGACATGGACTGAATGGTCCACCATGTGGGATCAATCAACGACCCATCACACCATCAGCTAACATGCTTACCACTGAACTATGCCCCGCTCCCGTAATGAAATGAAGAATACATTACAGATACATGCATATAAAAACAAGCCTCATCTGTGTCTTGAGCTAGTATGCCATTTGAGTGTACTGAAACTAGAAGAATACATTTACACATAAAAGAATGAGCCTCATCTATATACTATACATGCATAGATTGGGCTAGTAATTAAATACAGTAAGATGAAATGAAGAATAATACATTTACACACATACGCATCCAAAAACAAGCCTCTATTTCTTGAGCTAGTATACCATTTGATTAAGATTAAATGAAGATGAACTGCATTTACACATACCAGTACATGCATCCAAAAACAAGCATCTATGATAAGATTAAATGAAGAAGAATTGCATTTACACATGCATGCATACACACACAGGTCTCATTTGTGTGTTGATCTCGCATTAAACTCCCCAGCGACTGGTGATATTGATTTTACAAGGTTTACAGCAGCTCTGATTAAATTACACAAGCCCGTGCAGATCAAAGATATGAATAACGACTTTGCCAGAAGAAAAATCACACTTGTGGTTTCCTTCAGGGTGTGCTGGTGTGCAGGAGATGTGCATATGTTGTGTTGACACTGTGCCAGTTTATAAACCCATTTCAAAATAGAATGGGAGCGATATGGCTAAGTTGAAAAAGCTTCTGGTTCATGTGTGGTTGGGTTGGGATCAATTCCCTTCAGTGAGCTAATGTTGTTGTTTGTTTGTTTATTTTTTGTTGTTGTTGTTGTTGTTGTTGTTGTTGTTTTTTTTTTTTGTTTTTTTTTTTTCAATAAAAGTATTTTCAATGACAATGGTACAATATAACACCAGTTGTCAAATGAATAAATATTATCCGATTGTATCACATACCCGTAGGTTATTTTAAGAACACTTTGTTCAAACTTATTGAGAAAAAGATTTGGCTGGGGTTTTTTATGGGCTTAGGTAGGCCTTCTAGAATTTTTGAAAATTTCATTAGCCATAGGAACAGTGATTTTCAAAATTCACTAGCCCTACTTACTTTCTGTTATATGTACTGTTATTTTCTTCTTATTTTTTTACTAGCCTGATGATTGTAATTAACAACTAGCCATGGAGTGGAGCTAGTGTATTTTAGAAGCTCTGATGATTGTAATTAACTACTAGCCCGATGTGGAAAATAACTAGCCATGGGAGTGGAGCTAGTGTATTTTAGAAGCCCTGATGATTGTAATTAACTACTAGCCCGATGTTCAAAATAACTAGCTATGGTAGTGGATCTATTTTAGAAGCCCTGGTTTAGGATCATTGATACTGTACTACTTGTATTGCTGGTTCCATATGGCCAGAGACAACAATTAATTTATCTATGTTCTATTACATAGCCTCACAGCCTGTCAAATTTTTACAAACCACACCGGGCCCCTGATAATTGGCAACAAGCTTAACCTGCCTGTTGGCACTGTCCTCTCAAAAGGGCAACCCCTGCATCAATTTTCAGGCATTTTGCACAAAAGTCAAAACTCATACAACTCACCTGCTGCACAGCAAACAGCACACACAGCCCAGCAAAGGCACTTGTTTACAAACTACACACATTTTTCTGACCAATCCATCATGAGACTTCAGTGTGCAGAGCACTTCACTAGCCAATAAAAATATTCCAGTGCTACCACCTATTTTGCATGAATATACTTCCGTATGGGAATATAATTGTGGTCTATGGCCATCGACTGCTCCATAGCTAGTAAATTTGTTGTTAAGTTAACCTATTTGGATGACAGCAGAAGGTTTTCTCTGATTGCCCGATGTGGTCATTAACATCACACATGGAACCATGTGCTCTGTAAACTGAACTGTGATTTATGAATGTTAGTTTGTTTCTGCTGTATGTTTAATTGTTTTTAACACATAATTCAGGGCTTCGATTGTCAAAGCTAATTGTTCAGTTGTCATAATTGATGATGTTATAATGAGATTTGATATATAATGTCTTCATTTAAGAAACTTTTATATGATATAGCATCAAAAGAGATTAAAACATTAGGCCTACACTACCCAGAACACACTGATTAGTTTGGTAGTCAACAGAATAGACGCTTCATATTATAACTGAATTAATAAAGTTACTGATTGACTTTCAGCAAACGAGGGGTAGATTTCGGTCTGCTCACCCACTCAGGTTTCTATATGAAGGACCGAGGTCAAAAGGTCGACCGTCATGGCTGCCAGTTGCACCTGCAGCAGTCAGTGGTGGAGGTGTACACACGTTTCCACATCGAGTCCAACAGCCGCATCGACTACTACCACAACCGCAAAGCCTATTTCCGGGTCACTGACCTCATCCAAGGTCACCTCTACATAACTGACCCCACCATAGCATCATTGGAAGGCAACATTATCCAAGGTCGCAGCCAAGGACGAACAGAAATTCAGGTGGGTTTGATTATGTAATATAGGGGTTCAAGAATTTTGCTAAATTTTATTTGCTACAGTATACTCTTGAAGTAAAATATGTGATTGTTTCTCTTTAAACTGTGTGTTATACTCTGATGTATTTTTGTGTATTTATATATCACATAATACCTTCATTAACATTAAATGATCATTACATTTTTCATGGTTGTTAATTTTTAAACATTTGTTCATTTTTAAATTCTTTATTTCTCATTCTAGCTGGTGCTCCACAGCTGGTGTATCAAAGGTGTATCTTCTTTGTAAGATGGCACGTATAAAATATCCTTTGCTGCTAATCATAAAGAGTACCCCAAGTAGTGGCAGCTTCCTTTCTCACTACAGTGATTCTTAACCATATGCCTGAATGTTGAGTCTGATGTTAAAAAGAACATTTCTCTCTCTTATTCTCAGTGCTGTGTGTCGTCGGATCGATCCCACATGGTGGACACTCTGGGCTATGTCTCATTCCACCCAGTGCTGCATGACTGGTGTATCAAAGGCCATGGTATGTGCTACCCTGTCTATGGGATTGTGCATAAAACATTCATTCCTTCACACTCTCATTCGTTCTCTCGTTCTACAGGTGCGGTCAGCAACTGGCCGAGTGATGGCACGCCGTGAGATCCGGGTCGGCAAGGACAAGGTGGTCATCGAGCGGCTGCTGGTCAGAGTAATCAGTGGACTGACCATGGAGATCACGGACGAGGGTCATCTGCCTGGAACACTGACTGCTGTGGTGCATCTACAGGAAAAACTCATTGCCATGCACCAGGTTAGTGTAGCAACAAAATAAACATTTATTTCTTGCATACCCTGATAGGTAAATACATGTACTTCCAGTGTGCAGGAAAACTCTATCTCACACCCTTGCATGACGTAATTATTTCTATATTCGCTTAATATTAATTATTTATTTACAGTTTCCACAAGTTTGCACATAACATTCGGTACAGCGTTAAAAATGCCTTCAGAAAAGAAAAGCAATCTCACACATTCAGTTTGTTATTCGACATGCAATGAAATGCTTAGCATAAACATAAATGGTTACAAACAATAATATTAACTGCAGTTAAAATGATGTCATCTCATGTTTATGTTTTGAGGTACGTTATGACAGCATTCCTGTGTTTTAATACGTTTAGCTTTATTACTCTTGTTATGGATGCAAGAAAAAGAATCAAACAATCGTGTCTGAAAGTTGGATATGCAAGAAAAATAATAATCATGAGTGCCTGGTGCAGATCGAGAAATCCCAACCCCCGAGATACAACTGTTTGGTCTGGAAACTTGGCAAGCCTCGTTTCAGACCAAATGGTTGTGTCTCTCAGGCTGAGATTTGCCGGTCTGCACTAGGCACTCATGATATATTCTTTATTTATATACTGTCTAACAGGTTATCTAATAGACAAAAGGTACATCATTGCCCACTGCCAGATAGATGTGTCCTAAGTCAGTCTAATCTAAGCACATTTTTATTATCAGTTATATCAATTTAGAAAATATATTTATTAGAGAAAAAAACCAAAGAGGCTATTGTCTGAGATTGATCTGACTTACCTACCACAGGTGGTTGGTTATACCACTGGGTAGTGTCACCAACCACATTTTTCAAGAACATAATCATTGGGCTTTGAAAACACCATGCATTAAAATTTGATCCATATTTGCCCACCCCTATTAATGGCTCAACCCTCAGTTACAGTAGAGAACAACTGGACTGCTTGTCTTATGTTCAGTTGTAACATGCAGTAACAGTATTGTGTGTCTTCTTGTAACATATTAGCATTAGGTTTTATTTTTTACAGATATGAAAGGATACATTGTATTCCAAGCATAAAATGTTGGACATTTTAAAACTAATATAGCCTTCATTAATTAATCTAACTCAGATGAGTGCTCTGCAACAATACAGAATCCTACTAAATGTACAACTGAATTGTATTCATTTGTCATTAACCTGCTTTCTGAAAAATCGTAAAATTGTATATCATGCTTTCTAGTCAAGGTTTTTAAATATTTATCAAAAGTGGTTCTTTGTGTAAAACTAAGCATTTTTAGTAGAATATTTACTGTTATTTGTGTTATTTGTCATGTACCAATGTCTGTGTTTTGTCTCGTCCAGGAGGCTGTGTTGGACGTGTCTATCCAGTATTCGGATGGTACCAGCTTCCCACTGAAGTATGTCAACCACGAGGACTATGACCTCAAAGTGACCTCCCACAACCACAACATCATCGACGTCCCGTACCCCCATGCGTCATACCAGTACGGAATTCGCGCAGTCGGTGAGGGCAGCGGAGAGCTGGTCAAGGTCATATTCAGACTCGGAGGTCTGTGTCCACGGAAACGGTCACGCCCCTTAGCAACCAGCTTTGTTTACGTTAATGTCGACTTCTCCAAGAAGACCAACTACCTGGACAGGCTGCAGAGTGACGGTAACTATGACAACCGTGCCAGCGACCGCTGGGATAGCAATGGCGACTATTACTACACAGCCGACAAGACCATTTTCAACATCCACATCAACAAGAACCAGCACTCAAAGGGGGGACGCATGAAGACAAAGATGAATAAGTTTTCTAAGGTGAACAAGGAGAACACAAACCCTCAGGGAATACCAATAGATCTCGCCCTGGACGATCTCCCGGAGTCACACCCCAAAACAGAGGCACACCAGCAACCTGTGGCAGAACCGCAAGGGTTGTCTCCCCTCGAGATAGGCATGTACGTTCTTCTGGCAGTGTTTTGTGTGGCCATTCTCGTGTTCACCATCAATTGTGTCGTGTTCATGATGCGCTACCGACGCAAGCGCATGCCCAAGGTTTCCAAGGAGACGGTCAAGCCAGTGAACGACTGGGTGTGGATTGGTCGGTCCACCCTGGAGCGGAATGGCGCCCACCACACGCGGTGTTCCCAGACCTTGATGCCGCAGGAGGACTTCAACGGGAACCAGATGCTGGTCAGACCGCCCAGCGGGAGTCACAGTTGCGAGAGCTCCAACAGCGGCAGCAACAACAACAGCAACCGCAACAGCACAGTCTCCACGTACAAAGGGTCGGAGTGTAGCATTCGTATCACAGCAAACCCGTTTGCTGAAGGCTCGGACACGGCTAACATGAATGATCCAGAGTGGGATTATGAGGCAATGGGAATGACTTACGACCAGCTGATGGAATATTTTGATAATTTGAAAGAATCTACAGCATAAATGCAATCTATAGAAGAATTGAATCAGACATGAAAGAAAGAAAGGAGTATGATGAACAAAAACCAAAACAAACAACCAAACAATCAATTGTTGTGAAACTTGTGCTTTCAAATTGTTTCTGGGTTAGTGGAGAAAGTAACTCCACTGTTGTGACACATCTGTGAAAGGACTGCTCCAGTGGAATCTCTTGTCCTTACTTAAAGTGGGCATCATCCAGAACAAGAAGTGATGATCTTCATTTCATGATGTCATCATCTAAATTTCTGAACATTGATGTCATAGTGGGGGTAAAGTCATAATTATTGATAAAATATCTTGTTTTTGTTTTTGTTTTTCTCACCAATTGATCTTTGTTTATGCAAAATTATGGTGCATTCTGTTAATTTTGTTTTTGTTTGTGCTTAGTGATGGTAAGCTCCACACTGCACATCAGTTATGGAGGAATATTAATTTGGTCATCAGACTGGACAAACAAACTGAGAACAATATTACTTTAAGAAATACTGTATTGTTCCTATTTGTAGCGCCCCCTCTAATATAAGCACCGCCGTGATTACAGAAATGTATCAGGAAATGGTACTGGTAAAATAGTAAAACTGGCTTACCTGACTGCCGACTTGCAATGATTATATGTCATTTCAACAAGAAAACGTCACTGGTGGAGTGACTCGGCGGCAAAGCATTTGATATCTCAGCAAGCCAGACACATTGATAGTTTGATACGCGGACTTTTCACATGTATTACGAAACCTGATCTAGTACTCTAATTAGCACGCCACGTTTCTGTTTTGCATTGTGGCCGGGCGCTACAAATAGGAACAATACGGTATTTAAAATATAAACAAATACATTTTGGTAATGATAATTATGGAAGAGCTGGAGTTTATGCAATGAATATTTTATGGCAAGTCCTAAATAAATGATGACAGCAGATGATGCTTGGCAGCATTATGTTGAATGTAAGATACTAGTTCAGTTTGTGGAGGTGACCTGACAAGCAATTAATCAGAGGACAGTGATAACTAATTTCCAGTGTTAAATTTTGTATATTTTAGATACATCTGGGCTCATGCTTAATAAATTATTTTTGTAGAGTATTTATGATAAAATCAAATTTCAAATGATTAGATTTAGCTCCTGGGACACAAGAACTCAATCAATTTGCTTTTACCGTGTAACAAACCATTGCCACTATCATAGTGGTCCTTAACCATATTCCTGACACCATATAATCATAGATAAGATGTGTTCAGTGTTCATTAAATAGAACATTTCTCTCTCTCTCTCTCTCTCTCTCTCTCTCTCTCTCTCTCTCTCTCTCTCTCTCTCTCT
>JAUTBY010255445.1:0-20049 GCA_032361585.1 Peltospira operculata | reverse complement strand
AAAAAAAAAAAAAAAAAAAAAAAAAAAAAAAAAAAAAAAAAGAAAGAAAGAAAGAAAGAAAGAAAGAAAGAAAAAGAAAGAAAGAAAAAAGAGAGGAAATATACAGCTACTGAGAGTGAAGGCACCTGTATTTAAATCAATTACGTAATAACCAGCTGGTTGCTCAGGAAAGCGACATTTTAAACATACCAGCTTAATTTGTATGGTTTTTGTTTTGTTTAACGACGCACTCAACACATTTTTATTAACGGTTATATTGGCGTCAGAAACATTTTTATTTATTATAAAAATCCCTGGTGGCTACCTAACATGGATCGATCGACCGCGTGACAGGCGGGCGCGCATACCACTAGGCTACCGAGGCGCCCAATTTGTCTGGAAGCTAGACCACCATACTAAAACAGTGCTATTGTTCTTTGAGTGTACACAGCTTATTTTAGGATAAATGAACAGCAAGCTAAATTATCTGAAAATAAGAAAGCTGGTAGGCTATTATCAAATTATTAAAAACATATAAAATCATTAAAGGATGAACAAGGTTTAATAAGAAAAATCACTGTGTCAGAATTAACTTCTAAAATTTTGAGTGGCATTATTACCACTATAGATTTATTACGACTATAGATTTACACTAAATATCATGTAACCTTAATATATTCATTAATATTGTTTAACAGAAACGATTGCCACATTCATAAACTGGAAGTTTCCTAAAAGGTAGCGATTTCGTTTTATACAATAATATGTATATTTCTGTATATGCATCCATCTCACTAGCACTATTACTATGTACTGACAGAGGGCGTAAAACATGCTGTTTTGTTATGTGCTTTTGTTTTTATAACAGTAAAATTAGTAGTAATGATAATGGTGGTAACAACAGCAGCCGGCGTAATAATAAAATTTTTCCTTATCGTTTCTTTTTATTGGTGCTCCAAAAACTACGATTAAGTTTAAATTAAAGGAAGCATTTACGATATGCCGCAAAGCAGTACCTAAAATATCCTTGGTGACCAAAATGGCGGACGGTAGGTTTTAATGTTATTAAATGCATTGAGTTAATGCACTTCGTAGTCATACCGTAATAGTTTTGGGAAGCACAATATACTGAACTCATGTTTAGATGTACCCGAAAATAAATAATGATATAACCGTGTAAGCCGTATCTTATTGTTTAGTCTTTAGAGACATGAGTTTATCCTTCAGTTGATAAACATTGACTGATTCAGTGTGATTGAGGATTTGAATCACAATCACTGAATCAGTGAATCACAGTGTAGCCTAGGTATCGTCTTTTCGACAAACGATAAGTATATAATATTTTTTTCCTACCTGTTTCCGCAAATCAACGAAATGTTTGTTATGCACACAATCATCAAGATTAACATCTCTTGTCCGATGTTTAATGTGTGGAGAACATTTATTGGACCTGTGACATCCATCATTTGAATGCATTTTCTTCAGTGCACTTTCCAATAAGTTTTGAGCAGAACAACTTGATTTCGGGGGCAAATACGAGGTGTCCAATAATTTCACAACCAAAAATATCCACATTTTTCAAATAAATATCTTGCAATTAATCCTGTTAACAAATTGTCAAAATCAAATTAAATAGCACCACCCTTCCCCCACTTCTAAGGGTAAAATTAAAATGTGGAATAACGATTATGTAGCAATCATTCATACCATGTATTTTTTTGTCTCCTGCAGTGAACAAAATGAATATAATTGGTATGGAAACATAAAAATAATTAAGATCAACGTAAATATTAATAAAGTAAACTCCATTATTAGAGTGTGTGTGTGTATCAATATGTGCATATGTCTCTCTCTTTTTCTCTTTCTCTCTCTGTCTCTCTCTCTCCCTCTGTTGTGCTTATGACTTGGACATCATAGCTTATCACGGTAAACACAATAAACATGATAAAATGTGCACACATTCAGAGATATGTTTGATTTATACTTGCAGATCAGATAACAACAGGTTCAGTAGTTGATGAGTCGATGAATGAAAAGACAGACCAGACTGCTCCTGAGATTCCAGAAAATGTACAGGTATGGTTTCCCAGGATCATTGGTGTTGATAAACTAAGAGAAATGCTTACACTCATACTTTTATAGGATCCAAAGCTAAAAAATAAATCTGACATTTCCAGACATAATTTTAAATGTATGTGTAAAATAAACTAACTTTTACATTTATACGGTCAATTGTACTTAAATACGTAACCATTTATCAAATAATTTTGTTATATGTATTATCAACAATTGCATGGGAATATGTCATTAAGTTCCAGTTATTTCATTTAATGTTTGCTTGGCAATCAGTTATATAATTTGTACTTTTTTACTTTTTTTCTTGGTTTTTTTTTAAAGTGTAAAAATTAGAATAACGAGAGATTGTTGTTTTTAACATTTATTTATGTCCTAGAGATATAAATAAAGGTTTGTTCATACCGAACATTTAGGACCCCTCTGCTTTTCACAAATCACCATATATTGACTACGGTAATACAGTTTTAAAATATTACTTGTCAGTCATATTGGCCCTAATATATATGACATCATCACAGTTTGGTAAAGTTACAAAATGACGTCATTTTGTTTAACATTCTAAGTATTATCAAAATGTTTCTATGTGGAATAATAAATAGAAGGTCAAACATGTTGCCATTCTTTATCAGTTTTATGTCTCTCGTGAAATAATTTTCACCTGTCACTTGTGACAGTGAAAATTTATTTCACGTGGACATAAATTTTATAATAATAGAAGCTTGTTTAATATCCTTTATTTATTACATTACCTTTTATTTTTCAGAAATTAATAAACAATGAAAAGGACTCTGCTGCCACCCCTGCCAAGAGGTCAAAGGTTGATTTGCAGTCCCTACCAACCAGGGCCTATCTTGACCAGACAGTTGTTCCCATTCTTCTGAAAGGCATGTCTGTCTTAGCAAAGGAAAGGTACAATCATTGATCCCATCAGTTAATACGGAAAATATAAATGCACATTAGTAGTTTGCACATCAGTGTACTGTTTCAGTAGTAAATTTAATCTTTTTGATATATTGGATTTTAAAGTGTTTGTGTGTGTGTGTGTGTGCGTGCATTATAACCACTATTATCGGCAATAGTGAGAATTCAGTCTAGACAAGTTTCTTTTGAATAATCATAGCACATAAAAAGACATTTTGATTTGAATGTTGAAGACAAAGTTTAATTATTTTAGTATATAGCTTGTATTCATTATATATTTTTTATAGTAGCTTACTATTTATGGAAAATATATGTCCATTTTTTAATTTTATTATAATGTACAGTATGACAAATGGGCTTTTTTAATATTAAGACTCAGAATTTATAATACCGTTACTTTTTTATTATTATATTCATCATCATAAGTTAACATTTTAAAAACAGATTAGAAAAATGTACACTTACAAATGTAAAACATTATATAATGTAAAACTCAGAAGCTACAAATCACATACAGTACCTTGATTTTTGTTTGCTGTTTAAGATAATTTGTAATGACATTTATACAGGATTGTAATGTTCTAATTACACTAAATGTATTTTCGCTCATCGTTTAAGGATTACAGAAATGTGTTTTTCTTTTTCAGACCACCAAATCCAATTGAATTCCTGGCAGCATATTTGTTAAAAAACAAGAATCTGTTTGATTGAAACTTCATAAACATGTTATAATTTATTGTTGTCCATAGTTTTACTTCCAAATGGTCAATTGTAAATGTTCAATAAGAGGATTTACTTATTGACATTTTTGTGGTCGTTTCATTGTACACAGTCATACATTTTTACACATCATGCAGTTTATTTTAAAAAGAATTCACGTAGCAATATAAAATTATCACTGAATTTTTTTGCATACTTAATCAAGTGGTTTTCAAAATGTTTTATTGGTTAACTATTTAAACAAAGGACAGTATATACAACATTATTAAACTGAATGTTTAAAAAATACTACCAGTATTTACAATCCCCCTGTATTTACATCTTGAATTATTGAAAAAATAAATGTTTTTATACAAACCTGTATTTTGTTTTGTTAGCTTGTGTCAAGAGCCATGTGTTTCTCGGTGGTCATAAATGTATTAATGAGAGACATAGTTTCTTAATATGTTAGTAAGACATACATTTTTAAATGTAGAAGTGAGATCTGCTAATTATAATAAAACAAATTAATTTATAAATATTGATACACAAATACATATGTGGTTAATAGACAGCAGACTATATTACTGGGGAACAGTTCAAATGCCCACTTGGCTAGTATTGAAAGATGGACTAATCAACCCTTAAAAACAGAACACAGATATCTTATTGTATTTTTTATTCATATATATAAATCAATGACTGCATCAAATATTCACATAACATGTATCTATAGAAGCATAGTAATCTAAAGTAGTATAAAAATATATGTAAATAACACACTAATATTACATGGAACGAGGTGAATTATTTTGCAATAAATGATGCACAACTCACTAAGTTTCTTAGAAAAGTACATACAACAATGGAAACGTGATTGTAAAAACATACTACAGAAACTATCGTTGGGTACTAAAATCGGTCACCATGAATCAAATAAATAAAAAACTATTTTTACTGCACACTAATTTTTTACATTATAAGTGTATATAACATTTTAAAAACTATGGATTTGGCCCCCTGTAACTACATCCAGTATTAATTCAGAAGCTGAACAGTAGACAGTTGCGCACCACTAACTACACCCTCTGTTCCCCTGCATACACATGCCCAATATCTCATCTGTATTTAATACAGACCACATTAACAATTAAAATTTTTATTATTTATTATCTACTTTGGAAATTTCATAGGTATGTAAATTGTGAATGTAAAAACTAATAATAAACCTATAAAAATGCCATACGGTGTGATATTATTTTAAAGATTTAAAATAATAAATGCTGATTATTTAATGATTGCCTGTGTAATTTTGTAAAATTCTCAGGTCATGATTGTCCCCTAATAAAACATTCCAAACGTACTGATAAACGTATGTTTTGCTATAGCCTACACAAGTGTACTGATAACAAAACTGTTAATACTGATCCACCACTATCAAGTTAGGTAACACAAATCTCTCGGACTGAAACCTGTCGTAAACGACTTTATGTTTAGTCGTCATCCTTTGTGTTACTAACAGGTGGTTGGGTCAATACGAACAGAATTCAAATCAGCACTCCAGTACAATAATATAATACATACAGTCAAACCTGCATTAAACAGCCACCTGCCTCTAGTGGCCACTTTACTCTTCTCTTGGGTAATCTAAATTAGTGTAAACTTTTGGAGCTCACTTTTGTGGCCGCTTAACATAGGTGTGACTGTTCTTGTGTTTCTTCTACAAAAATATCCATACCCTGTCGATAAGTGATATACATATGTATGTATATATATGTGTGTGTATATATGTTGTAAATATTGATTAAAAAATATTATGCACGCATAAAATCTTGATTAAAAAAGAAGCACAGAATATGTAAAATAAGATACACCTGTACAGATAATACAGAACTTACAGACAGTTAAATAATCCTGTAATGAAAATTGAAAAGGAACAACATTGAAAAACTTCAGCTATATGAACTATTTTGAGACTCAGAATTGCTTGATTAATGAATATAATTATGCATATTAAATGTAGGTTAAAAAACAACAACAAAACATGAGACAGAGTTTATAAAATAATAGTGGTAGAAAAAATAAAAATGTGCAAACAGTAATAAAATAAAAAATCTATATGATGATCAAAACAAGTTGTATTTGAATTTTTATTACTTTTATTCATATGTTACTAGATAATTAACATACACTTATTTGTGACTGAGATATCAGTTTCCATAATTTGGAATAATATATTGCACGTGTGAGAAAAACAATAACTTAAAAACATTTCACAAAGGCACTTAGTTACAACCAAAAATGCTAATATATTTATTGGAAGTAGGCCTACTTAATTAATGATAAAAAAGGAATGTGGTAATACTTCTAACACTGGTATGTAACATATAACATGCACATACTAATAAACTACCATGTAAGCCGTATCACATTAATAATGTTGTATAGTTTGGTACAAGTTTGTTAAATTCTGGTTTGTTCTGCTAAATGCATTCCTTTCCTGAGAAATTCTTCATACAGATAACTGCCTGGATCTCTCAACCTAGTAGAATAATAGAAGAAAAAAGTAATTAATATGATAGGAAATTGAATTCCAACCACAAACATCAAATATAAAACAGAAATAATAAGTCTACATCTCTCTTATAGGCCTACGTATCTTGAAACAAAATGCTATTTTCAGTCCCAAAATATGAAGATCGAACACTGTAGCTTTATAGGCTAAAGGCAGATCTATTATATACTACTTATTTTAAAATATTTATAAAGTTTTAGTAATTACTGCTATTCATAATCCCTTTTTTTTTCTTTAAAAGATATTTTTTACAGCAAATTAATTCAGCATATGAGTCAGTGTAGACAGGCAATGTCTTACCCTGTTTCCATGAGTGAAGGTTTGAGGTCAAGAAAATCATTAGCATTTATCTTGTGCACCACAGTTCCATTAGACAGAGCGATTATCATCATAACAGGGAATTCATATATTTTTAGAAACTCCTCAGCTTGTTTGGAATATGGTGCTGACAAATCTTCCTTCAGCTCCTACAATTGAAAAAACCCACATTGAAAAAAAAAACCCAGCCAAACTTGCAACTGTAATGAACTATACATTTTAGAAATAATATTTCATTTCAGTTTAAGACATTTGATTTCTAAGTAGTGCTAAAAACCATGTAACAGAACAAAATTGCTCATATCAACTTAACTCCTGGCATTAAGTTAAAAAAGAGAGCATAGCTATATCTATTGAAACTTTTCTTTTTTAATGTGGAAACGAAATTCTATGAAACATAATTATGTTGGCTACTGTGTAAATATGTTTTAAATTTCACCATTTTTATTAATAAAATATGGTTTCCTATTAACATTTATTACATGTTAAGGATCACTAGGAATAATGATAGTACTTTTACAAAAGTTGCTTCTATTTAATGATAATATATATGCATCTGATGCAGAGAATGTTTTTAATTCTTGTTAAAGTTTGTTTTTGTTTATTTGTTTTTTAAATCTTTATTATAAATTACAACTAATCAACACTAAGTTTTTTGTTGCTGCAAAGAGTATTGTTAACCTAATTAAATACAAATAAGAAATAATGCTAACAAATGTGCTTGAATTTATGAAGAGCTTAGGTGCAAAATGCGATATATCCATTTACAAAATGGTGAAAAAACACCCTTAACCTTAATCAGTTGTTATTTTAAATCTTCAATGTTTATATGACTGTTTTATAGTTATTCCACAAAGAATAGATTGTCTTGATTCATCGCCTTACAATGTTTTGTCTGTCATATATCACTGGTGGAATGCTAAGAAATGTTAATCATATATGTTTTTAATTCTTTAAATTTCTCCACCCCACCCTACCACCCCTACAAGAAGTGACTGACCTCCAGGTCAACAACAAGTGACCAAGTGCTGATGAACTTGTCTGCCAGCAGCTCAAGTATGGGCGGACTCTCGAGAACGGTCTCCCGAATAGTCCGCCCCGACCCTCAGCAGCTCTGATCATCCAGAGCCCCCCACAAGACAATGGAATGAACCAGCTTGTCTTCCTTTGCTGCCCTGTCAAGTGCTGTGGAGAAGTTGTAATAAGGAACCTGTTGAAAAACATCAACAAAAATATGACTTAATACATAGGTACTGGCATAAAGATCTTTCGTGTTAAGCATGGATTGGTTAAGAGAATTTTACTATTCATGAAAACCAAAAACATAAAACATAGTCGTACAAATTTCTAGTAATTTGGTTTAAAAAACAGTTACTAAAATAGTACATATTTGTTTTATTTAAAAATTATTATATATAATTATTTTTGTTGTTGATTTTGTTCTTTGTGTAAATAATACTTAGCATCATTAATATGACAAAGAAAGTGACATCTTATATTTTCTGTGGTGGAATACTCTACAATTACTTTTTCCTTTGTGTTTAACTACTTAATAAACTTCGACTTTAACAAAACAAATATTGTCTCCCACACATCCTTTCACTTTCTATATACAAATATCTGACAATTTCAAAGTTATTGCAACAGTTAATTTTTCATATCAGTACTTACATTTTTAAACGGATACATTTTGACTTCTAACAGTCTGACTGCTTCTTCCTGACTGATCTGCTCTGTCCACTTGATACCCTGGATCAGACCCTGCAGGTCTTGGTCAGCTGGATGAGCCATGTCCTTCAGGTACAGCTGGTCTTTGGTGACCTTCACTGACGGTGCCGAGTTGTTCAGGGCCATCAGGGGCAGATAACCCAGGTCTACCTCCATGTTCTCATCCTCATTCGGACCATCCAGCCACTCCATGTCTATAAATTAAATGCATTATTGTCTCAAAATAGAACAAACCAACACTAACTTTTTTTTTTTTCTAAAGTAACCTGAACACACTGAATAAGTCAAAAGAAATTAAATTACAAAAAGAAGAACAGAATAGCTATTAAGCTATATGCATTTCAGCTATTATAAATTACAACTAATCAACACTTAAGTTTTGTTGTTGCTGCAAAGAGTATTCCTAACCTAATTAAGTACAAATAAGAAATAATTGTAACAAATGTGCTTAAATTAAATTACAAAAAGAAGAATAGAATAGCTATTAAGCTATATGCATTTCAGCTATTATAAATTACAACTAATCAACACTAAGTTTTTTGTTGCTGCAAAGAGTTTTATTAACCTAATTAAGTACACACAAGAAATAATGCTAACAAATGTGCTTGAATATATGAAGAGCTCAGGTGCAAAATGCAATATATCCATTTACAAAATGGTGAAAAAACACACCCTTAAACCTTAATCAGTTATAATTTTAAAATGTTATTTCATAAATAACTGCAACCATATTATATTTCAACACGCTAGGTAGCAATATATCTTGCATACAATTTGATATCATTAACAGACATATGAAGACATCCTACTTAAAATGGTCTGTATTGTTCTTTGTGCCTAAACACTTCATATATAAGCTGTATGCACCTCAAGTATAATAATTCAGTTACAACTGACCAACATTGAGTTTCTTGTCGCTGGGCACAGCCATGTTAAACCAGACCACACTGGACGAGTCTCGCTTCATGATGACAGTGCCTGCAAACTGCGCGGGGGTGAACCACATCGGGTAGTACGGGGGATCATTCAGCTGGAATTCAGCATGAATTCTAAAATACAAATAAATCTTTAATGACAATCCAGCACCAAAATTATAAAAGACGAAGAAGCAATGGCATGTTCTAGATATTGTTTTAACAATTTATAGCAAAATAGTTTACATAAAAAATTCTACAATGGCAAACTGGAAATTTTGTATTAATAGTTTTAATATATGTATTAATGACACTGTAGCAATACTCTCATTGGTTATATCGGCATGATTATGATAAATATTCCAGTGGCTCACTGACAAAGGCTGATCCCAGACCAACCAAGTAACACAGTTTGTCCACTATTTTATATTACATTTTAACAATATGAGAGAACACAACCAAAAAACAATTTCCAAAAGATGTACCTATCAAATGAAGGGAATTTAAAAATTGGGTTTTGTTATGTTTTTTAGGTTATTTTTCTTTTAAATTTATATACATGTAACGCTAAATATGAAATTAATCTGGAACCCTCTGAATGAAACCAATTCAAACCTGAAAGCTATTTTCACGTATTCATCATTGACTGCCATAACTGTGGCGACAGATCCCTGCGGTGCGAATCGGGACATGATGAAAGGATGAGGGTGAAACAGTGTCAGCAGTCGGTGGATGATCACTCCGCGACCCTGCACTCGGGGCGGGTAGTAGCGGTTACTGGACAGGGATGAACCTAATGTCTTCTCCTTTGGTTCAATAATCCAGTAAACCTTGCCCACTTCTACAGGAAACTGGTAGTTGGGTAGAAAATCACGAAAGTGACGGGCACCAAAGTTGAGATATTCTGTGGCTGGCGTTAGCCAGGTCTTCAGTCCATGTAGTGTATCGGTGCTACCAAACACCTGAAAATAAACAAAGTTTAGTCAATTTAACATGGTAATCAGGGGGCTTACTTAGGACAGAATTTAGTTTTAGTCAATTTTAGCTTTTAAAAAAAGGAAAATAATTTTTAATTGTTTTTTAGAAATATTATTTTGTATGGGATTTCTATTAAATTAGTATCCTAACTGGGTGTTTTGATAATTGGCAGAGTATGCCTTGACCTGAACTTAAACCATTTTGCTCAACTATTTGCTGTAACATTTGTTTTAAATATCTTCACTCAATTTGGTATTTAATTATAATGTGAATAACACTAAATAAGTAATATCTTGTACTTTTAAACTAACAGAGAGGTTTAGATTTCTTACGTGTACGCCTAGGTGTGGTGACCTACCTGAGTGTTTGACGTCACAATTTTTAGTGCGTCACATGGTATATCTCCAATGTGGAGTTTACACGTTAAGTACAAACTTGTAGAAAATAAACATTCTATTTGTATTATTCTGCATCTTAAATTGTATTGTTTTAAAATTTCAGTGTATATATGACTGTTGTATAGCTATTCTACAAAGAATAGTGTTGAATAAAGCATTATAAATAGCTTGTGAAAGTGTGTCAGTGTTTCATTTAAAACAGGCTATAAAGACATCAACGGCATCATGTTCAGATCTACTACATCTAATCTATGTATTGAACACAATAGAGAGGAAGGTTGGATGGATAGTTTGTTTGTTTGTTTATTTATATAGTTAGTTATTCAGTTATTTATTTATGTAATTTTTATTTATTTGTTTGTTTATTTATAATTATTTATATATTTATTTAATCAATAAATGTCAATTTAGTTAGTTACTTATTTATGTAGTTAGTTATTTATGTATTTTTTTATTTTATTTTATTTTTGTTTGTTTATTTATTTATTTAGTCAGTGAATAAATGTCATATTTTGAATGGTCTTTATCAGAAAGTAGGAACAACCATAACGCAGTTTTCATACAGGTATGCGTACAGATAACATAGTTTCTAAACAATGTTTTTTACAAGTTCACTGCAGGTACGTGTAACATGACGTCACACATACCCGTACACGTACACATAACCAATCTAAACCTCCCTAATATTTTATTATTTACTGCTATAGGATTTTACCTAAATTACCAAATACTAAATAGAAACACTGTAATAGCTAGCAACATAATGGTCCACTTCAGTTAACATAAAAATAGGACAATACCAAGTAAAACGTAAAACTGTCATTCTTACTATGTCTTTCTCCTTTGTCATGGTGTCCAGTATCAAAGGAGTAAAGTGTGTGTGTATTGTAATAACTTCATCATCATCATCAATAGCTGGTGAATACTGTTCTAGGTTAGAGAACTGAAACAACAGAATAATAGCTATTAAAACATATTTAACAAATAATAATACACACAAAACACCTCATGCATTTTAACAAGTTATAGAACAGAAAATAAAAAAAATTGTTTTGGAATATTTAACTTCAAGGTGCATTTATATTGAAGCTGTATATTATTGTTTACTGTATTAATCATTCAAAAATCGCATTATAACAACTGGAAACTATCATATATGTTATATACTACATATATAGACTATGCTTATGGACCACTTCCGATTGTATTTAAACAATCATCTGTCAAGGAATATTTGAATGACTGATTTTCTTTTTGATTTTAAAAAAAATGTTTTACAAAAATATATAATAAAATGTAATATCAACAATAACAACAAACAAACATCCATAAAAATACCACACACACATACATTTTTTTTTTTTAATCATAATAATCATTATCATGAAAATACACTGAATACACATATAAAAACTAAAGTGTTTGTTGTATGAACTTAGAAGAATATCTTAAGTTTAGTTTGTGGATAAACCAACTACAAATGTTTAATATTTACCAAGAGTTTTAGATAAACAAATATATGTCAGAAATACCAGATCACTGCCTGTGTGTACTTGTAAATGCACCAGTCAGCAAACAATGTTTAATTCAGAGATTATCATAAATTTAAATATATAATGCCAATACTATACCATGAAACCTACTACTGTAATCAATTTAATACACAATACAATATTTACTTAGTTACTCAGTACCTAATCTTTAATATAAAATACTGGTACAAATATGCACAAGGATGATCATATTTCTGAAAAATAAAATTCAATGTGCTCTGTTGAAGGAACAGACAATCAATTTCAAAGGTCTAAATGAAATACAGGAAAATATTTTATCTGATACTGCATTTAGCATATTTTAATTATCGTTATGCATCATCAGATAATATGGTTAAGAACTATTTTAATGAGAGGAAATAAGTTGCTGCCATATGGACTACTCTTTCTGATTACCAACTACAGATATTTTTATATGCACCATGGTCTGAAAGGACAGTACACAACAGCATTTGTTAAACCAGTTGTGGAGCAATGGTTGAATGAGACATAACCCAACTGTTCCGCCAGGATGGACTGACCTGATGACTCACAGCACCAATAGCTCTACCACTGTCCTGTCCCACGGACCCGTTTTAAGTGGATGTTTTTTGTAAAAAAAAAGTGTGTGACTAACCCACCAATCCATTGTGACTGGTTACAACGACAACACAACACGACTTCAAGTTCAATAAATATGTTAAAGAACTCAAACCATTATTTGAAGTGCATACTGTAATATAAAAATCAACATTAGGTACACTAACCAAATGCTGGGATCAGGATGCAGCTTAGCTGTAGAGCATCTGCTCATGGTGTTAGATAGCCCCCACCCATTGAGCTATTTCTCATTCCAGACAGTACTATTACTACTACACAATTGGTGTAATAAACACTGAAACAGTGTGTTATGTGCTATCTTGTCTATAGGATGGTGCATGTAAAAAAATCTTTGCTGCTAATTCCAAATAGAAGTCCATGAAATGGTGGCAGCTGATTTTCTTTCTCATTATTTGAATGTTCATTAAACATATGTTCATCACCATAGTGATGTAACCATAAATCAAATGGGTTGAGTGTGTCATTAAAATAAAATATTTCTTTCCTTTTAGTTTTAACCAAATTCAATCAAATTTTTAGGTGATAAACATACAAAGACCAACAGTCCAATTAGCCATTGACTGGTAGTGAGTTATCATTGACTGCTGTTTATGTGAGACGCAAAGAATACCAAAAGAAACTACCATTAAACATAACGACATAAACAGACACCAAAATTATCATACTTGTTTGTTAAAGAAAACTTAAACACAGTATCATATTGCATTTCATCAACAAATCTAAAACTTAAATATTTCTCAAGCACAATCATGGCAGATAAACCAGGACCATACCCCCAGGGGTAGTGTATTTTAAATAGTGTCCGTGAATAAGGCATGATGTTTTAAACTAAAAACTACTAGGAGTAAATGAGTGATATATTTAAAAAACCCATCACTTACATTTGTTTCTAGAAGTCTGCGGTACAGTGGTTCAAATTCAGATAATGAAAGATAACCATCTTTATTTAGATCATGAGCACCAAATATCTTCTGCACTTCACTGTTATCTTCTCGTGTTAGTGTGTTTTTCATCACATGTTCATAGGTATAGTAACTACCAACAATGACAGCCATGAAGCATACAAATGATGATACTCCTAGAAACAACCATTTTGGAATTTCTAATGTTACTGTAGCTTTCTTAGGACACTGGCATCTTTCCCTTTTATCTGCCTCATCCTTCTGATTCTCTTTATTTTTATCAGATGTTCCATTTTTATTCTCTGATCTGTCTGGAGGTTTCTTTGTGTCTGGTGCCATGTTGAATATATCAGTGGAACTCTGAAAAATAAATCATAATTTTCTGATTTGCCATTGGTACTGTCAGTCGAAATTTAGTGTTCAAATACACGATTTCTAGGGTTTGGTTGGCAGTACTAAGAGAAAGTTCTTCCTAAAATCATATTGATGAAGCCAATTTTAAATTTATCAAATTAAACTGTATATAAAACTTAAAGTAATTCCAACTTCCGAAGCGAAATTATTTCATGACTCCTGCACGAGTTATCTCGATTGATTAACCTGTTACCCTGTCCATAGCAATATATATTTACACTCAACAATCATCGTTTATGGAATATGATACGATAAATACCACTTGTTTATCATTATGTCCATGTGTGTCCCAGATTATGGGCTACGTGTGTAAATATTCAACTGTCATGTGGAAATACCACTCGACTCGTAGACAATACAATAATAGGTCACAGAGGAACAAAGTCAAGGCTGCAATTTTTAATACGTATAGGTGGATATGATATTGTTTAATATAATATGGAACAATTAATATCTTATTAAATATACAAAATGATTATAGAACGTCTAAAATAGTTTATATAATAACATCTTTATTTTAAATAAAGATATTATTTATTTTAGTATTTAATTATAATGTACGACATTGTGGCTGACCTCTTGAAGTTACACTAAAACGAAAGTAGAACTCATGATGATGATTTTATTTGGAAAGAAGTGTTCGTGAAATTAATGATCAAAAATAAATTTATTTTGCGGTTTATGTACCTTGGTAAATTACATATTTAACAATGAGTATTAGAGCACTGTGGGTAATTAAACTGTCTTCAAACAAAAAGGAAAAATCCTGCTACTTTAGGTAAATATGAGGGGAAATTAAATTATTTACTACCGGTATTTTAGTTTTTGGTCATGGTAATTAGATACTGAGATACAGATAGGCCTGATGACACTGGAGAATATTTTTACATTATTTATTGAATTTAATTAGTAAAATCATAATGAATGAAATTATTATTTTTTATTTATAAATTATTGTAAATATGGCATGAATTAAAATTATGTTTTAAAAATAACAGATAAGGGCAACTTAATTCATGAACATAACATTATTTGGCTGATGATTATAGGCTTCAGTTGCTATGAATGTCAAGTTAATGAATACAGAAATGTCAGTGTTAGACTTCATTATAATGTGAAAACAAGTAAATTATAAGTGTTAACGATTAATTTGAAAGAATTAAGTAGTGCATTAATTTAAGAAGGAAGGGTATTACAAATACAGTTTATCAAATTTGCCACCATTTAAATCCATTTTTGGACCACAGATTAAAAAAGAATTGGAGTAAGTAAAATAAATTGTTTATATTCATGTTGTTGTATTTGCCAAGAAGAGCACCAACAGAGAATTCTCTCTTGCTAGTATTTTTAACATAACATGATATAGCATCAATTTTACTAAGAGATAACTCATAGTGGCCAACTCTGGTGCACTCAGTAACATGAGTATACTCGTAGTTTGTAGTGCACACAGTGGGCCTACATTTTATATGTGGATACATGACGCTGGACATCATATGGTGAAGGACAACTTGGATAATATTTTACAGACCTTTTAGTTAATAGCAAGATATGTTTTGTATGTACCACCCCACAGAGCAGTAAGTGGGGATGATTTAAATGAGAATGGAAGGGGATGGAGAATTGAGCTACAACCTGTTCATTGTAATTTGTACATCACTTATGTAATTGTTTTGACATAAATCTGAATTACAGTTTGTCTAGAACAATATTGCCAACAACGTACACAAATTTTAGAACCAAATGACATTAACAATGTTTGCCATAAAAAAAACACACCAAAAAACAGCAACAAAAAACAACAACAGTAACAAAAAACAACAACAGCAACAACATTTAGTAATAAGTTTATATTATTTTTGACAGAAAATTCCCTACCTGTGAAAAGAAGGCGAGGAATATCGACGGTGACAGTTATGTGCCTCTACCACAGTCAGAACAATTTGTACAGCTACTGTTGACAGAAGTCAGACTATTAGCTACTAGTTCAAAAGTTTGTCTGCTTAAATCATTGCCTAAGATTTATTTTTGTATTATTAGTCGGTATAGCATTAAGCTAACTTTAAGTGGGGCTAAATTAAGGTTTAAATTAAACTTATATAATTTTTTAGGTTATGGTTAGATAAGGCCTGGGGTTAGGTTAGAAAACACAGTTTCATTTACTTAACAGTTATGCTAACTCATACTAAGAAAATGTCCTACCAAATATTCTACTATTTAAAATTACTTGATTGAGTAACAGTAGTAAGTCTTTTGTTATTACAAATAACATCTAAAGTAGAAATAAATAAAATGTGGTGTAATTATTATGTTTATATTAGAGATATTTGAATTGTTTAAATTATCCAGTAATATAGGTAATTAAAGTTAACCAGAGAAATAAGATCCTACTTTTTAACTTTATGACACCTGTATAATGGTTTGTGTGTGTTTTGTGTTTAGTTTATCGCTTCTCGTGATACCTGCAGTAAAGAAGACCAGAAGCCAGTATTTGAGTTGGAAACATCGGCAGGAAAACTGTGGCCAGTGGTTGTGATACAGCAGGTACAGATGTGTTTGTTATTTTCATTTATTTCTTAAATGATGTTTTTAAATTATACATCACATGCCCGATACCACATAACCAGAGATAAAATCAGTTGCTATTTTAAAAATGAATATATAACTTAAATAAAATTTTCATTTCTAAAATTTAAATGAAGTGCTTGTTATTTTCATTTATTTGTTAAATTATGTTTTTAATTATACACCATATGCCTGATGCCACATAACCAGAGATAAAATCAGTTGCTATTTTAAAAATTAACATGTAACTGAAATAAAATGTTCTTTACTAAGATTTAAATGAAAATATATTTTCAGCATGGATTGTTGCTGTGCTGCTTGCCTCTAGTGGACCAGGGTTCTCCGAACAAACCACCACTTGTTCAGATGTAAGACTTTTCAGTATAGTACTGGCTAACATAATACACATTTAGTTTCAAACCTGGATCATTAATGAAGGGCCATAGAATGCCCTGAAAAACCAGGGCGGGGGGGGGGGGGGCATAAATTAATTTACCCACATGTGAGAAGGTCAGGTACATGATAATACCTATATATATTTAATTATTTTTAGGAGAAATTGGGGGGTGGGGGTGGGGCACTACGGTAGCTGCTCTATGCAATATGGCCATGTAATGTATTTATTGACAAAGTATGTAAAAATTATATGACTACTAACATGTTTATGACATTAATGTTTTAAGAATTGGTTATAGTAATTCACCTGTTTGTAGTCGTTTTATTGTAATTTCATTTTACAGGGCTTCTAAAATACACTAGCCCCACTCTCGTGGCTAGTGATTTTCCACATCGGGATAGTAATTATTACACTCATCAGGCCCAATGGCTTGTGAAAATGAGAAGAAAATAGCAGTACATATAACAGAAAATAAGGCTAGTGAATTTAGAAAATCACTGATCCTATGGCTAGTGGATTTTTAGAAAATTCTAGGTTTGCATTTTAAAACTTCACCTTGGTCAGATCTAGATGGTGATCAGATGTTCATGCGCACAGATTTTCAGACTGAAGACACCAAAAATTAATAAATCAAAGTGCATTTTGTTATTTGCCCCATGCTGTCAGTTACAATTAAATGATTGATGTAAAATAATTAAAACCTGCCAGTAGGTAAAAATAACAATTTATTTTCCAGCCCATCTGTATCCTTGGGATTCTCATTGCTGTGTGGAATTTCTGACTTCCTTCGAACACAGTCAAGTCAGGAGGTAGTTTACATATCATATTAGCTTTTATACTAAAGTCCCTGATATATATATAAATTACAAAGCCTTAGATAGGATCATCAATTTAAAATAACATTTAATATTAGCTGTACTAATTGCCATGAAGTACAGTGTATTGAAACTTCAGTTACGAAGCTATAGTTTGCTGTTAATATATACCAGTAATCACTTTACATCTGAAGGGTTTTCTGTCATTCTGTTAGTTATTTATAGTTGGCGTCCTAAAGACAAAAGGTATATGCATTAAATATATTTGTGGAATAATGGAACAGGTGTAGTTTTCTTTTGCTTGTTTCACACATTAGTGTTAAATATTCAGTTTTTAGAAGCTTATGAGGCATGTAGTATGTGTTAACTGAGTTGTTTCTGAAAATTATAAGAAGTGTTGTTTGTTTTGACCGTTTCTGTTTTTGTTCCAGTCAGTGCTCCATGAATGGTGTATCAAAAGCTGTGGTATGTGCTATCCTGTCTATGGGATGGTGCATATAAATGACCCCTTGCTGCTTATCAGAAGGAGTAGCCTTTGTGGCGGTAGCGGGTTTCCTGTTCTCACTATCATAGTGGTCCTTAGCCATACCCCTGATGCCATATAACTGGAGATAAAATGTCTTGAGTGTGTCGTTAAATAAAACACTTCTAATCTGTTTTTATTCTGAGTTTCACCACCTAACATATAACAATATTAGGACCTGTAACAGCAGTCACACATAATTACTCTCTTATTTTTAAAACGTATTAACTATAAAACATAATTGTATATATCTTTTTCAGTTGGCTTCTAGAATTTCTGAGCTTCCCAATTTTATAAATGAGGCTGCACCATTTGGAGTTCCCAGAGACACGTGTAGTGAAACAGTTTTGGCCAAACTTGCTAATAAAGTCATCTCGGTCCCCAAATCACAGAAGGTAATTTGCTGTTATGAGTATCCTGGGGTCACATATTTTCAATACGATAAGCGATATAATAATAAGAGTTTAAGAGGTTGGCATAATACTACTTAACATTTATAATGTTACAACAAGCCAGCAAAAAAACCTTTCATAAGCGTGAATATAATATATAAATATCTAATTGGTTCAGGGTAATCGAACCGTGAATTAACAAGGAAAGTATCAAAAACATATGTTGATCAAAGTTGTTTGATCGTATGATAATTTATACAAATAATAACTTACTAGTTACAATGAATTACAAATTATCTATTTTAAGTAAAAACAAATTGTAACAAAAACTTACTGCAAATTTCATTTTAAAATATAAAAATCTTTAAATATTTGCTTTATATTAATTTACGTTAGTTGTTTTAGCCAAAATAAATTTGAAATTTTCAGTCAAAAACTATCTTTTTATATTTTAGAATTTTGTCTTTTTTATTCTTAACATTTAACATTATGAATTTAAATAATGTGTATCCTCAGTCCACTAAAAAATTATATCTTAATGTGGTAACTGGCTTCTAGGCATGCATATTATAACTACACACACAAAATGAAATTTCATTTTTGGTTTACCGTATTCATTTTACTACCAAAATTAATGAGTTAAATATCTGCTGAGGTCAGTTATTATATTTCACGTGTACTCACTAAACATATTGCTCTAGATATTTTAACATCCAGTTTCAAGTAACCAATCTGTTTTATGTGAAATACATGGATACTAGTTTATGTTAATATTACAAGTTTGAATATAGCACTATTATTATTTTTAATAATTAGTTGTTTACATTTTGCATAAATAATAATTACTGCACATTAGTATTCTAATTTGTGCAGTATGATAATTACATTTATTTGTTTAGTCAAAATTATGGAGATGTTTGGGCTTGTGCATGCGTAAGTTGTGTCAAAAGTAAGCCTGATTTTTGTCACATCCTTATATTTGATATTTATTGATATTTTGTTATTTTTCAGCAACCTGCCTGGAAGCCGGTGTTGTACAAGGGAAAGGCCTGCATTTATCTGGCAGTGTCTGAATGTATTAAAGCTGCACAGGTGCGATGAATGTGTGTTTGTCAGTTTAAATATGTTCAACTTTTAAAAGAAAATCTGTAATATATTTATGCAAAATGTTAATGATAATGTCCAAGTTTGTAGGTGCAGCTATAGTCCACTGATGTTTGTGTCTTAAATATATGTTCAAAACCATTGACTTGTTATTAATAATTATTATTAAGAGTAAGTTGAGTCTGTTGTTAAATATAT
>JAUTBY010252112.1:0-11759 GCA_032361585.1 Peltospira operculata | reverse complement strand
AAACAACAACCAACCTAACAAAACATCAAAATGATTGTGACATTATTTATTTTCCCCACATTCTTTCTTGTTTGAATCTGATATAACTATTCAATACTGTTAATCATACTTTTTTCTGAAGAATCAAGATCCTTCAGCCATTGTTTTGTATTATTAGGTTTTATCCCCATACATCTTTGATAAAAGTTACAAGATATAGCCTAAACTCTGATCTAAAGTTTTCAAGCTAGTTTTCTTTAATGCTAGATTAAAGGAAGGAAAGGAACAAATAGTTTATTTAATGACACAATAGTTTATTTATTGACACACTCATTTTATTAATGGTCATATAGTGCCAGATTTAATTATGTTTAATCAACGTTGCTTTAGAAATCCATGCTTAATGGCAATTCTTAAAGTTAAACGTATGTTTGGAAAAGCTCTCAGAAAAAAATTAGAGTGTCTGACAAAAATATATCATAATTAAATCATAATCTGAAATTCATCACTGAGCTTTGTTGTTTTTTAAAATAAACATGCATACTGTACAAAAACTGCCACGTCTAAGCACATGAAATAAAACTGCTCCTTATTTCTAATATTTCTAATATATATATTTTAAAATATTTTCTTATGTATATTTCACACTGGTTAAAAGCTACACAGAAGGGGGAAAAGTCTGACTTTTTTAAATTTGACATTTTGTTGCCTATGTTGCCACTGGGATATTATCTACTTCTTGACTGTATGCAGTTGTTAAAAACTACCATGTGATGTGATGTTATTTTGATGTTTTATAATTTAAATATGATTGACGGTATATTGTTCAATGTTTTTAAGGTGAAGTATCTCAGAGCCTTGATAATAATATACTTTCTGAGATTTAAGCATTTTGAGTACTTCTCAGTATGTGTGTCAACAATGCTTCAAGAACAGTTACTGTTCAACTGAAACATTCCAATGGGCTCACCGACAAGTATTGATTTCATTTTTGTTTTACTCTCAAGGAATGTAAATAGCTTATTGTCAATATAAGAGATATCACAAGTACTGTTTACTCCACTGTCAAACTGGCAATTAATTCTTATACATAATTTACCTACATATTTTACTACGAGTTACTACAACACTGGTAAAATATTCATAAACATGTAGATTATGTCTATAATTTAAAGTCCAACAATATACCTTGAATGCTAGACTCCTGTTTTAGAAACATACTTAATGCTGATTTCAGAAGTTAAAATTATGTTGGATAAAGCTCTCAGAAAAAAATTAGAGTGTCTGACAAAAATATATCACAATTAAATCATAATCTGAAATTCATCACTGAGCTTTTATTATAAAGATTTCTAACATACACAAATGTTCAGTATCAAATTGCAGCAGTTCTCACTTCTCAAAAGCCTCCAGATTTAATGATGCATTCTACATTAATCAAAATATAACTGTTGGATGTCTAATCTTTAGGAGTTATAGAGAATTTTTTAATGTCAGACTTAATGTCAGTCATGGAGGAATGGCCCACCACAACATGAATAGACACCCCTTAACTAAAATATGTCCCGTTCACTTCCAGAATGTACAAAATACTGATTACCACATTGACTGCCTTTAAGTAAAACTGCAGTTTATCACATTTGCCACCAATTTAAATCCATTTTGTACCTCAGATATATATTTTAAAAAATAATAATTAAATCCACAAAATAAACTGTTTACATTCAGGTTGTTCATATTTGCGAGAGAAAAACAGTACCAATACAGTTACAGCGAATAATCGCAGAATGGAACTAATCAAAATATATTATCATGTTATTCAAAATGCTGTAACTGATAACCATTTCTTAAAATCGAAATTATTCCTAGAGTTATCTCCCTTGCCATAATTGTTCAACATAACATTATATAGCATTGCTTTTACTATAAGATAGCTCGTGCACTCAGTTTACAAGTATACTTGTAGGTGGCAGTCATTGTGTTAATATCTAAAAGTCTATGTAAATGACTAAATCCCCTAGTACTTACTGAGTAGGTCCACCTTCCCTCCAGGTCTAATTGCGTAAAAAGACACAGATATCCGTGGAGCTTCTCCGTGAATAAATGCAAACTTGTGACCATTAGGCTCCCAGGCAAAGGCATACACAATTTCTGAAGAAAAAAAATAATACAAACTTTAAAAAAATTAAAATAATAATAAAATAAAATAGCAGTCTTTATTCAGAATATTTAATTTCGGAGGGAAATAATATTATAAGCAATATTTGCAAGTCATTAATCAAAACTGGTTTGTGAAGTAAATGCTATTAGTATTTAATAAATTATGGGTTTGAAAACAGCACAAGAGAACAGCAACATTTAATTAGACTAAAAATTTTTAATAAAGCATAAAAGAAACAAACTAAGCTCACCTTTGATTTCTATTTTGTCAACGGGGATTTGTTTTTCTCTCAGGCGGAAAATCTCAAAGTTGAAATATGTTCCCTATTATGAAAAGAAAAAAGGATAAATTCAAAAAAATTGCTTTTGTTATCACTAATAACCTGAGACAAAAAAAATTCAAACCATTACAAAATGTTACCTGATTTTTTTTTTAAATACATGTCACGTCGATCTTTTGATTAATGCAAATTATCTTGCCCACCAACACAAAAGCTTACTTATCATTTACCATTAACTCATTACCTCTGACATTTTGCACAAAGTTAACATCCATCAAACAGAAATGGTTGACCCAGTTTTATATTCTGGTCTGTGTTTTTTTCTGTGAAAAAGTTTGATTTATAGATGTGATTATCTTTGGATATTTTCAATTAGAAGTAACCTATTACTTTAGGAATTGATAGTTAATTGGATGATACATTTTACCATTTTACGATTAACAGAGATTAAATTTCCCTTTAAAAAGAAAATGTATAATTTTTAAAAAACTAATTGTTTAAATCCTACTGTTCTAGATTCAAGAAACTTAATGAACAAAATCAGAATTGTCAAACTGTCAAATACTGAAACTTTCATTTATTTAATAATCTTATTGTTGATAGATTTGATCTACAATACTTACACTGTATTTCATCTGGTCTTTATCCTCCATGCGTTTGGCCTTGGAGTATCGGTCGACCTTCACACACAGGTAGTCTCCGTTCTTCTGCCACTGCATCTTGCAGCTGGCCACGTTGAACAGGTTCTTCGCACACAGCTCCTTGCGGCTGGGGATCTCAATGAGGGTCACTCTCGCAGGCACGTTCTCCATCTCTGGGACCCAGTACGCCATGATGTTGTCAGTCGGAGACCAGCTGAAGTCTCTGAAGAACAACAATTATCTTGTTAGTTCAAAGTGTGTGCAAGCAGCACAATGAGACTCTCAATGTTTCGTACCCAAATTTAATGAAAATTAAGATAAAAGTGGCAAGTTATAGCAACCTTTTCATTAAAAAGCTTTACTAGAAATATAATTAAGGACCATCTGGATAGGTAAAAAGGAACCTTGCTGCTGCCATTTCATAGGTTACTCTTTCCAGTGAAAAGCTAACATTTTGATATGCACCACCCCACAGACAGAATATCATATAACATGGCCTCTGTTATAGCAGTTCTCGAATACTGGTTATAATTGTAAATGAATGTACTGACAAACTAAGAATTTTATTATCTGTTATATTATGTCAGATATGGTTACATGTCCAGTCCTTTACCAATGGAATCAGTCTCAAAGTAACCATACACCTTATAACAATAAAATATTCATATAGGTTTTCCTTTACAATTTAGTATGTTTAATTTCTTCTCCAGATGAGTAGAACATATTGGAGGGATAGAAATGAACTGTCTTAAAATGCTGTCTTATAAGTTAGATACTTATAGGAATAAAATTATCTCAAATTAAATGAAAATCAATATTTCTCTTACCGTACATCTGTAATTTTGATGCTTTTCTTGTCTAACAAACCAAAACCCTGCAAAATAAATACGTATTATTTTTCTTTTATCCGTTTATAATGAAACATGTTATCAGTGCTAGAAATATGCTGTACTAACAACACTACTACTGCACTGCATCTTATTCTAATATGAATACTAATTATAATAAGTTAATCTTTTTTAACTGTTAAATTTATAAAACTGTTTCACTTGGAAATGCAACAAATTTAATAGTATTATTTATTTTTTTTCAAGTTAAACAAGTAACATGTAACATTTACTACTCCACAAACTAATGAGACATGATTCACAATAAGAAATATTTTCGGATACTTACAGGAGTTTCATACACACTAACAGCATCTTGTCCAATGCGAGCAAAGTAAGTCCCATCAAAATTCCACCTGGGGAAAAAACCCACCAATTTTATAAATAATGTATGACTATAATAAGGCAATATGCTGAAACTACTGTTCATTGACGAGTACCAATCCCTGACTGACAGCATGTCGTGCAAACACCATCACAACTTTCTTATCAACAGAAACAAATTATACAACTGTAGTTAACAATATACCAGTTACACTGATTAGCTCTGCTAGGTTTTATCAACTTAGGTTCAAAACAGATATATTTTAATAAATTTGGTATAATAATTTCATATAATGATCAAACACAGAAGGGGGAATCAGGTTTTGAATTTTAGAGATTTTCTAGGTAGTGGGTTTTGAACGTCTTGACTAACAAAAGATAACCTATTTTATCAGATATCTATGGATGAAACATCCAATACGTTACATTAAAAAAAAATTCACTTTGCTAGTTCCCCAAGAGTCCACCTAGCTATTATTGAATTAAAATCTAAAGCTGATGATCAGCAATTAATATTAAATCATTAAGAATTGCTTGTGATCTCTGAAATATGTTTTTGTGTAGCAAATTGTGTCATGATACTGAAAAAGAATTCCTATATTTATCCTGCCTGCTATTTTCACATCTAGAGTGTGACTTACTTGAATATGGGCCATGTGCCCTGCGTCTCGCAGTGGAAACCACGTTTCTTCTCACCCGTTCGAATATCCCAAATGATGATGGCCTGAGGATCCTCCAGGTTGTCTTGCAAAGGACTGAATGACACCATGTATCTGACAAAACAAAATGTACAAACATTGTGGTCGTTTCATCTGGGTTTATTTCTTGGTTTTTGTTTTGTTTTAGTGTTTTTTTAAAGAATGAATGTTTAATGACACCCCAGCACACAAAAAAGCTCATTCACTGGGGGTTACTGTTTTTAGGGAACATAAAGAAAGGTTGGGGTATGTGTTGTTGTTTTATTAAACCAAAATAAGGTATACTGAAAAAATATACATTATAGAATTTAGAGAAAAATATGCAGTAATTTCTATTAGTGACATTTCTAGTACCTGAAAATTTGCAGCTAGTATTAATGGAAGAAACAAAACATTTACAGTTTTATGACACTGGATGTATGATTAAGGACAGCTTGGAGAGTGAGAAAGGGTCTTGAAAATACTTCATAGTCATTTGTTGCTTTTTAATCAGTAGCAAATTATTTTTTTATATATCCCTAAATCCCTAGGTGCGTCCTATCCCTATTGTTTACAACTGTAACATCGAAATATTTCTGTTACAAAAATATATGTCTTCACTCGTGAAGACAAAATGAGAAAAACAAGGCAAGAATTAAGTTTATAAAGGGTTTAGTGATATCAGACACTAATTTTACATGTTGATTAATCAACCTTCCTTAAATAAAAACAATTATCTCTGACACAGTTCCCAAAATCAACAAGTTCTTGTCTGCATTTATACCAGAAGTTACGTAACAGTTTTTGGTATGAAAGAAAGATTGAAAAGTATACTGATGCACTTTATAAAACATAGAACGCACCAGTGCAAAATGACAACATCTTGGTTTACAAGATATATAAGGGAAGGTTTTAAACATTTTGTTATTTGATTTTAACAGTAACATAATCAAAGTAAAATAATATACTGTTATACTGATTGTTCAATTACAACTGCACAAAAGCTTTTTCTGTTAATGGAATGTAAAATAAGCACTCCAGGATACACCGTTCCACACACAGGACAGTATATACACTAAAGCCTGTTACACCAGTTGTGGCACACTGGCTTGAACAAGAAACAGCTCAATGGGTTCAGCACATTGGATACCATTTTACCTGCAGTACTAAATTATGATAATTTCTAATCATTGTAGTTCCAAATACTTACACTAAATTTCGATTGTTCTACAATATTATATGAACTAGAAATAATAAACAATGATTACTTTTCACAAGGTGAGAAGTCCAGCAGTTGTACACCGGGATGGCTGAACTTCATGATCTGAGAAAACTTTTCTCCACCCCACAAAGCAATTCCTTTTTGATGAAATGTTGCTAGATACGTTCCCTGGGGTGACCACCGTACATAGGTTTCAGTCCACCTCTGAAGAATGTTTGAAATTGCATATAAAGATTATTGTTATATATGAATAACATGCCAATATAAAAAGAAAATATCAACTATTAGGTGTCAAAGATGATCACCCAATTTAAAGTAGTAAACAGGTTCTTAATTACAAATTGGACTATATTAAACTATTTAACTAAGCATAGTGTTCTTTCCATCTATTGGTTATGTTAGTGTTTAAAAGAAGTATCATTGCTTATGATGAATTATTAATCATAGATAATCTATATTTTTTATTTAATTATGTGCTAAAAAAAAATTCAAATGGTTATGTCAGCATCAGAAATGTTTGAATTAAGAAAAAACAATGGGAAATCACTCAGGCGTTTACACCAGATATTTTGTTCCCTGAATTATTAAAGTCTCACCGCTCTCTCTTCCAGCAGAATTGGCTCCACAGAGTTTAGAAAAATTGCTGTTTTCTCACCAGCATCGTAGATCACACTGAACTGGTCTCTACATTCCTTGTCTAGCAAAAAGTACCGTAGATTTCCCTGAAACATACAGAGAACAATTCACACTGTCAGACATAAATTACATTAGGAAAGAAGAAATTATATTTTAATTGCAGTTATACAGAACCTGACATATGGTTTAAAGGCTTTTTTGATGAGAAAGGAAATCTGTTTTTGCCACATTATCTCGTCTTTCTGATTAGCAGCAAACAATCTTTTATATACACCATGCCAGACAGGATAGCACATGCTCATTTGTACCAATTATGGTGAAATATGTACATCTGTGAATCTTTCTCTCTTTCGCTTTTTTGAAAGTATGTAATGTAAACAAACAACACACTTAGAATAGTGTCTGACATACAGTTAACACAGTAACTGCCACTCAATAAAAGTGCACTTTATCAAATTTGCCACCATTTAAATCCAGTTTTTGACATCAGATTAAACAACAAATTTAAGTCAGTAAAACAATTTATTATTTTAGGTTCTTATTTGCCAAGAACAGTACCAACATAGTTATCTCTCTTGCCAGCATTTTTAATGTAATATGATTTAGCATTGATTTTACTATGAGATAACTCGTAGTGGCAAACTACGGTGCACTCAGTAATACGAGTATACTTGTAGTTGGCAGTCAGCGTGTTAAAAATCACTTACATAATTAGAGCAATCTTGCTACTACCACTTGGCTGATTAAGTTTTCAAATTAGAAGCAAGGAATTCATTATATGCACCATTTCACAAGCAGAATGGTATGGTACATACCATAGTGTTTTTAAAAATCAGTTGTGAAGCACTGGATGGAATGAGAAATAGTTCAATGGGTCTACTAGGTATAAATACAAAAGAACGAAGATAAACTTACAGGGTTCACAAAAGGCTTGGGTTGTGGTTTCTCCCATATGGCTGGAATATTTTCATACCTATCAAATAGAAGAAAGCATAACTTCAGTTATAAGATATTATACATTTCAAAAGCAATTATGATCAATTTTACGCGAACCATATCTATGTTTTTTTGTCTTCAAGAATGCACTTAGCTCTATCAAACCTATTAATCCAAATACCATGATAAACTTAGCTGTATTTCTTTATTTTTACAGATTACATACTTGAATAAATTACACTTTTAACACATTTTAAATAGCTTGGAAAAACCCTCAATATATGTTTTACTAACACTGGCATCTGCAATATTTGTTTGAAAAAACTAAGAACAATGGTAGCCTATACTGACAGGGATCAATGTCAATGATAACACATGAAGTACATTACCACTTGGATATTGCAGTATCCAATAATTAATAAAATAAAGTCCAGGTTTAAGACTTGAAGATACTATCTTATTTAAATCTTACTTTTCAAAATCTGAAAACAGATTCACACAAAATGTGTGCTGCTTATCCAGCTTGTATCCATTTGTCATTTTGACAGCTTCCTGGGCATGCAGTGGTGAAGAATATTCCAGAAAGATGTAGCTGAAATCAACAAAAGAAAACAACAAAATAATATTTTCTCACATACCTATTAACACTAAAATATTTTTATTGTTAACACATAACATACTATCACTATCAGTTCTAACATAAATTACTATAGGCTTATAATTTTAATTCTAAAATACAAATTTATTAAAATCATTATTTACCATTATATCACTAACTAAATAAATAAATGACTAACCCTTTAGTTTTACCATCTTCTGTTGGGTAATGTTCGTTGACAATCTTGCCAAACTTTGAGAAAAGTTTGTGCAGGACGTTCTGCAGCTTTTCCTGCCTGTCTGGGCCCACACATGGCACGTTGTCAACGACAACCACAGAGTCGATTCCATCGGTGGGCTTGGGCTTCGTTCTCAGCAAGTCACCTAACAGTTCTGAAACAACAAATAGAGGATTCATTTAATACAGAAAATATAAAAACACAGGGGGCTGATACCTTGGTAGCTGATTCTACGATCATGGATAGTATACACCTCATTCCACACACAATTTGTAGGGTTTTTTTTTAACTATAAGTTGCCATGTATTATCAAGATTTAAAATTTAAAACTTTAACTTCCAAGCAGGGGCCTACAACACTTCTATCTAGTGACACCATCTGTATTGGGCATTTCAAGTACAAAAACATGCTGCATAATTTTCAAAGTAATTACAGCAGCATTCGAAATGTCTCTACCAGTGCATATTAATTTGTCAGACATTTAATAAGTTACTTTTTACTGAGTGATGCTAACTTTTAATTTAAATCGTATCGGTAACCACAAAAACAAATATGCCAAAACAGCAAACATAGTGGCAAACAGCAAACATGTCATATCACAAAAATAGTGATTATGCATTTTTATACCACTAGGGTCTCCAAGGGTACTCGAGTACCAGAATAAGGGAGAGTACTTTCTCTGTAATTTCACAACAAAAAATGTGTCTGTCTCTCCACCCAATAGCCTATATATTACTTTGTGCTCGGGTCACGTTAAACATTCATTCTATCTCTCTCTCAAGATTATTCTGTTTATACCTTAATTTAAAGACCTAAATATAATAAACACTCGAGCAATTCAACAGTTAGATACAAACAACTATAATGTATTTTGAACAGCTGTTATCCTTGTATAGGTTATGCTCATAACAGAGAGAGAGACAGAGAGAGAGAGAGAGAGAGAGAGTCTACACAATTAAATAGTTGATACATTATGACATTAATGGAATATGTGGATGTTTAGGGTTATGTTCCAACATGTTAACGGAATATTATTTTTTTGGATTAAGGAGCATATTCAAAATATTATACTGTTAAACTTATACATTGTGATGTTAAGTTGTACTTCTAAAAGTTGTGTAGATCACGATTCGCAATAACTTATTTCAAATAATAATAATAATAATACAAAAACATAAAAAATTTAATTTTAAAAAAAAATCTGTACCATGTGAGATAAATGTGTAGAGCTATTTAACCCTTTCCACAGAGACACATTTTGACGCCTTGTGCATATTTACATAGAGATGAGTGGACGCGTCAGCTTTTTGCCTGCAAATGTCTTTGATGAACACGGAAATAAACTAAATCTCAGCTTAATGACGTTTTTAATGTAAATACCCAATGATTATTTAAATGTATTACTTCCTCTTCAATTAATGATTGATATTATATTTCACATGAACAACTATGCAACTTGGAATATTGCGAAAACTACCACAAATGGATACCCCCATGACGGTATATGTCAGTTTGAAAATGTTTGCGCATTCACTACATATACAAATAATGCTTCAAATAATATTCATCTATTACCTAAAAATTTTACTTATTTATTTTTTAATTCTAAACATATATATCTAATAAATATATAAAACGATATAGCATTATTTATTATATTGTGTCCTGTATATTTATTTTTCTCTAACATTGTCACAAATTGTGTCATGAATTTCACTGCATCCAGACAACAAATTTTCGTCTATTTGGTAAGTAACATTTTCTGAAATATTCATCCATTTCTAAACATTTTTTATTATTTCATATTTTTTCTAAGATGTATATTTAAAAAGTTATAGCTGATTTTTGTTGGTGGTGTGTTAATATTTCAATGGAAAAAAAGAGATGCTACCTACAGCTCCTAAATAGGTCATGGAGATTAGGTACTACTATAGAGCTCTTCTCTATGTGGTAATGAGTTAATCAGTAGGCACTATGTAGACTCATATAATTACTTACTGTTTTTGCACCTGTGTGTATCTGGTGAATCATCTGGTACTTCTGAGACTATGTGTATGACATTATGAAAATGTCTATAGTACACAAATGCTGTCCACCCTTCAACCAATCAGTTAATGAATCAGGGTGAATGTAACATGTAGGTAAGCAGAAGACCTCCGACAAAGTTTAATTATATACGCTGTGAATTGTGAGGAATTTAGATTCGAATGTGTATATTTGTTCAGTTTACTTCTGAGTAATAGCTACATTACATAATTCTTTATACTTGTCATTTTATTATGTGTAATTGTCGAGTACTCAAATCCAAGTCAGGTTTGATCATAGAGTACCCGAGTCCAATATTTTGGACTCATGGAAGCCCTATATACCACTCAGTTTGTTACTGTGGGGTGCACACTGTCAAACATGCAACACAGAACATTCCAAATTGTATGAGATAAAACAAAATCACAGATAGAACCAGTTTACAGGTTGTGTAACGACTGAGGCACAAAATGACCAAGGTATGGCACGAATTTACCAACTGATTATGGTACGAAATGGTAAAATTGGGTACCAAATGACTGATTACCGGTGTTACATGTTACCAATCTCTGAATCTGACAATGACAACAAAAATGTTCTTTCGACCGATTTATCATTTTCATTAGGATATTTCAGAATTTTTTACTTTTTTTTTACCTATCAATTTATTTGTTAAAATCCATTAACTATGTTTTAATACAACCATTAATATGAGCAGTCTACAACCGTATGTTGTGCAAAATAACGTCCCACTCAAGACACGGCCATATGCCATTTACCGGCAATGTAGTGATTGTGTCATTGTGGAATTCAAAGCGGAAATATCTATCTCGGTATTTATAAAAAGATCATCGCACCTTCATCCGTTATGTCATCAACAAAGTCTTCTGGGTCACTAAAATTTGGTTCTTCTTCTTCGTCGCTGTCAATATCATTTTCATCGTTAGATTCCGTTCTTTTTCCCTCCATCATGTCCCGTCCTGCCGCCATCTTGAACACCACGTGTGCGCATGTAAAAAAAATAAAAAAATATACGGTCTCACCACACAGATTCGTTTAGTATCCATTTGGTTTTAGAACTAAAAGAGAGAGAGAGAGAGAGAGAGAGAGAGAGAGAGAGAGAGAGAGAGAGAGAGAGAGAGAGAGAGAGAGAGA
>JAUTBY010251001.1:0-11769 GCA_032361585.1 Peltospira operculata | reverse complement strand
TGTGTGTGTGTGTGTGTGTGTGTGTGTGTGTGTGTGTGTGTGTGTGTGCGCGTGCATGTGACCCAGAGAGACATACACACACAGAACCCGTTGTGGTTCAAACATTTTTTTTATTTATCTCGAAGAGGAAATTACACCCTGTAACAATATGAACAAACCTGACCATCGCACTCACAGACAATCTTTCATACGCACTCTTGTTTAAAATGCATTTCATAAACTTCAACACACAGTTTTGTAAATACTTAAAATATTTATTATTAAATTAATTAAATATATAATGTTTTAAAGACATCTGTTATATTCCAATTGCTCGGACATTCCAGTGCAGCAGTTGTAATTAAGTATAAAATATTTCTATTCTTTGTAGAATAAATAATTATATAGCGAGTACAGGTCTACTCTTAATAAAATATTTGAGTAAACTGACAATTAGAGGATATTTTACTATAATTATTGGAATATAAAGGGCGTAGGCCATAAACATGCAGTGCCTGTCACGTGTCCATACGTCAGTCTGGCGTGGTCTGTCAGTCGCACGAGAAACCACTAATACTGACAATAATGACAACTACACTAAAAATGGAAAAGACAACATCCCTAACTTAAAAGCTATTTTATATTAAAGAAATGCACTATATTAAATTACAATTATTATTAAATTAAAATCTAAATTGTCAATTTAACAGCTAGTTGCATCATGTGGTGGTCTCATTTTCTCTCTCTCTCTCTCTCTCTCTCTCTCTCTCTCTCTCTCTCTCTCTGTGTGTGTGTGTGTGTGTGTGTGTGTGTGTGTGTGTGTGTGTGTGTGTATCTACATACATCCACATACATCCATCCATTTTATACATACATACATCCACCCATGTATGCATACACACACACATCCATCCATAAATACATACATACATCTGTGGGATTTTATTAAAACTACTGTCAGAAATATATGATTATAATTGATTACTAATTAAAATTTAAGCAAAACATTATTATTCTGACATATTTCCTTGTTTGAGGTGTCGTTGCCATTACTCTCCCCCCAAAACAGTCAAAGTACCACATTATCTCATACAACGGAATCCCGCATTGCGTGTGTTTTCGAACTGACAGGTGTCCGCTCATGTCATTGGATTATGAAGCAGCCTAACAAGTGGATAGATTAAAACTTGACCATCTCTTCTAAATGTTTAAGAAATAAAAAATAAAATTGCCGACATAGTAGCTTTAATTATGTATATAAACAATGAATTCTGGTTGTTAGTTCTAAGATCTAATCTGTGTTCTTAGTCGATTCCAAAACATTTCCCTGGAGTCCGCATCTCCGACAGGCCAGGGAATGTACGTCGTTGTCTTCAACAAAGCTTGCAGCGACGACGTCAGTAAACGCGGGTTCGGAGTCTCCAGCATAACTACGATCAAGAAGTCATGACCTTTGTTCAGCACGTGCCTCTGACATAGATCCAGCTCGTACAAACACCACTCTTTCAGGGCATACGCGTTCGACAGTACCAGGATAATTTTTCTGCTGGCCTGCAAACTGTCCTCGATGTTGTCCGCAATTAACTTGCCCGGGAGGAAATCTCGTTCATGAATACACAGTTTCAGCTCGCCGTTGCCCTCAAAGTTGGGAATGGCTTCGTTGCAGACCCAGTCTTCGTCGCTCTTACAGTAGCTGATGAACGCGTCAAAGGAAAACTCGATGTTTTGGTTCTGCCTAGAACGCATGCTGCGATCGAACCTCGTCATATAGATGTAGTGAGTGATGTACCAGCGCCAGCGGTAACACAGGCTGGCGATGGCAAGGATGACAATTAAGAGAATCACGACGACGATGACTGTCATGGCGGTTTCTTTATCCAGCAGACACGACTGAACGGAGAGCTTCCAATTCGTGGTAATGTTTTTGTTGGTGTTAAAGCAGATGTAATTGTATCCCGTGAACTTGGATGGATCTCGCCTCATCCACAGAACAAACCACAGCAGCTGGCAGTCACATATGAAAGGATTCTGTGAAACATCTACTCTCTTCAGTTGTTGCCTGATCTTTTCCGGGAAATCGTCTTCGTATAGGACTGAAATCGCGTTTCTGCCCATTACCAGATCGGTTAGATGGGGGAAATTGTAAAGAAAATGTTTTGGTATCTCGGTTATGTGATTGGAATACAACTTCAAAGCCCGTAGTTGAGAAAAGTTACTTATCACTTTGGGAACTTCGAAAATAAACATATTTGACATGACTATCACTTGTATCCGTTTTAGATGGCCAAGCAGTGCATTCATGTATACGTCCATTTGTCTCGGCTTGTATATGATGTTATTTGAAATATCAAGATAAATTAGATTATCCAATCCTTTCAAACTCCGATTATCCATATCGTGTTGAAGATCAATTCTGTTGTCTTCTAGATATAAACTTTTCAAGTTGCTATTGTTGAACGCATACGGCTCGATGGAAGATATCTGTCCTGCCATATTTCGTAGGGTTAGATTCTCTAAGTTTGGCAGCATGGCAAATGAATTCGTCTTGAACGTAAACAGTTTGTTTCTGCTGAGGTTCAGGATCTTCAGTCGAGTCAAACACCGCAGATGTTTTGTAGAGACTTGCTTGATGTTGTTATGGTCTAATGTCAGTTCCTCTAGATTGGGAAAACGTGACTCATTTTTGTAACAAATGGGAATAAAACTCTTGATGCAGTTATAAGCTAGCTTCAACACTCGTAAGTAGGGGGATGGCACAAGATGGACCTGTTCTATATCATTGCCAGACAGAATCAGCCGGGTTATATCTATGACATTGGCAAATTTGCTGTGATCATATTTAGTAAGATAATTTTTTGAGACACATATTTGTTTTATGCGCGTTCCGTTTAGTATGTCAAAGAAATGTCCGTCCTTGCCGATGATGTTCAGATGGCGTAGATCAAGGTATTCCAGCTGAGCAGATTGCAGACCTACAAAGGACCGCGTTAAGACGCGTTCTGCAACGACGTTGTGACTGATGTTGAGTAAGACGTCTGGGAAATACTTCAACACATAAAACGCGTTTTCCGACATATTGTCGATGGTAGAATTGGCTATATTCAAAACCGAAAGGTGTCCTAAGCTGGCCAGTGAAGCGAACGTTTCGTTCGTGATGTTTTTAAATCGAAACGAATGTAAATGAACGTTCTCGATGTATGATGGAAGCCGAGGCAAGTATTCCAGAGGTTCACCGCTACCACTGCAAACAGCGGTGCTTGACGTTCTGTTGCACACACACAACATATTGGTTAACTTCACACACGTGGACGAGTCACCGACAATAATTTCCATTGACATTACATACGTCAGATATAACACAGGCAAACACACAGTTCACATATTAGGCCTTTAGGATTTCATGTTCAATTGTAAGCTGTAAACATTCATATCGCGTCTATTCCTTCCTGGTAAAATTGGAATATCGTAGTTTCACTTTCGCAAAAGTTAGGCTACTTCCGGGTAACATGCAGTAGAAAAATAATTGAAAGAATGTTTAATTATAGCCTACCCCAACACACACAAATGTCTTAGCCTCGGTGTCACGAAAGGATAAATATAATACTACCCGGTATGTCCTTGCATGAATAAAATTGCTACACTGCATTGCATTGTAATACACGTTTAGAGGCTACTCGTGTCGCTTCTGAAGGTCATCTTTTCTGTTAAAATCCGCCTATCTTATAACTACGTTTTATCGAAAACGCCCCAAAACCGATAGGTCTAATGTTTGCCGTTGTCAGGTGAATATGTTTGTTTTTGACTTCTTCTGAAAAACATGGCTTATAAAACTGAATAACTTCCTTGTTAGGAACACAACGAATG
Source organism: Peltospira operculata (assembly GCA_032361585.1). NCBI lineage: Eukaryota > Metazoa > Mollusca > Gastropoda > Neomphalida > Peltospiridae > Peltospira > Peltospira operculata. The sequence goes on along the minus strand of JAUTBY010251001.1, from coordinate 7,926 downwards.
GGTTTCATTGGACTAAATAATGTCTCATTGCCGGTAACGTTAGCGTTTTATAATAAAACCTATATTAAGTCTATTGTATTTTACCAGTATACATCGGGACTTTCAGTGACAAGAACTTACGGAACATTCCGAGAAATACATGTCTATTGTCACGAAACTAAATCTTTACAAGTTATTTTAACAGCAAAATGAAAAATATTAAGTGTTAATTAGTACTGGATACCATTATACCCCTAAAATATTTTTGCAAAAATACCACAGTTTCCTAAAATATTTGAAATCTTCTTATGTTTACTAACTTAGTATTGTTCTTGAAGTTCATTTGAAATGGTTGTAACAGTACATATCTTAGTTCAAACAGTATTCTTCAAGTTCATTTGAAATCACTGTAACAGAATATATACCTAATTATTTGATTTACCAATTATGTTTAGTGTATTGACTTTGATTCAGTATTGAAATATAAATATATACACCCGAGTACTCTCAATATTAACTTTCTTCTAAATGTATTTGAATTTTGGAAACAAACAGAATGTAATATGCATACTAAATTAATCTGAATCACTAATACTAATTCGTTGTGCTATATTCATATATGATCTGCAAGTTCTAAATCGCATATATGACTTGTTTTTGAAATTAACAATTTACAGGGACAAAGATTTGAATGTGTCTTTCACGACTTCGAGGCCTCCCGAATAAAATGAGGTGTGCACCAACTCTGCCAGGTGGCAAAATCGAAAATGGCTGCCAAAATTAGCAAAGGACTTGTCTCGTAGCTTCTATTCGTTGCATGGCAATGATTTTAATGTCTATATATATGTTTCTGGGGTCAGATAATGGGGTCATGCTAAAAAAGTATTAATAAAGTTTGAATTGGTAAAAATATTAAAATTCATCTATAATGTTTGAATTTATTTTTAGAATGTGCCTGAAGATAGGACGAATGTGATAAACTATATAAAGTTTTATAAATATATCTTCTTTTTAAAAATTATAATAAAATAAAATTTTAAGAATTGATCAGAAGTGTTTTCATCACATTATGTAGGTATGACTACAAAAAAGATTACAATCACACTTGTAAAACTTCATTATATGGAGCCATGAAATATGTACAGTTTCTTGGCTATTTGTTTTGTTTTGGGTAGGTTTTTTGTTTGTTTGGGCACACTAGCATGAATCGTAAAACATTCAGTTCTTAAATACGAGTATATTAACTGAGAACTCAATTTTCCATTTTTTATTAAACATATGTATTTCAGATTTCACCTTTTGATATATACTGGAATGTCTGAGCCATTAATTAAATCAAATCCTGAGACTATGAGACTGAAACGATAGAGAAATTCAATATGTAGGCCTATAATATACGAGTGTGATGAAGATAAAAGTGACTATTCATTTGATCTCTGGATCAACTTAAAGAAGACCAAAGCTTAAACTCAAGTTTGACAGATATGGAAAACTTTAGACAAAATGCTATTATTTGATAATCTCAAAGGTGTGTCCGAAATATACTAGTATGTTGTTTTAAAAATCTAAACATTTATAAACAAAATAACATACTTGACTACTGATGGTGAAAAGTATGGACATTTAAAAGATAAATGTAAACTACGGTAATTGTTTTGAATGCTTGTCCATATTCAGTTGAATCATTTGACCCTATACAAGTCTTGGTGGTTGGTAATAGAAAAGATGGGGTGTTCGAATTATCATTCCATTAATACCAGATTATATAACATTTTGTCTTTTTTCAGACTGACAAACCCAATGTTCCAACTACACTATATCACTCTTACAAACTATTTGGGCATCTATATTTAAACATTTCATGGAATGTATACCCTCCCGTTCTCAAACTCGATTAAACGTGCGTGTATGCTAAGTTGGATTATATTATATATAATTATACGTGTTCGTTCGTTTGTTTGTTTGTTTGCTTGTGTGTGTGTGTGTGTGTGTGTGTGTGTGTGTGTGTGTGTGTGTGTGTGTGTTTTAGCTTACCTCCAACTTAAGTTGAGTACACATTTCAAGTCTAGTTACGTCCTTGGCTCCATGTAACAGGTTTTACAAATATGTATGCCCCCCCCCTTTTTTTTAAAGTCGTATTTGCATAGTCTAAAGAAAACACTTCTGGTTAATTCTTAAAATTTTATTTGTATATATAATTTAACAGAAAAAATATACTATTATAAAATTTTGTATAGAGTTATATCTCATTTGTACTATTATTTTTAGGCAGATTCTGAAGAAATAAAAACAACAACAAACAAAACGTCAAAGATGAATTTTTATATTTTAACCAATTCGAACTTTATTAATATTTTTCAGCATGTATAATTGAATTCTCTGACCCCCAAAACATATTTTGACATTAAAATCTTTGTCATGCGACAAATAGAAGCTACAAGACAAGTGCTTTATTAATTTTGGCAGCCATTCTGGATTTTGCCAGCTGGCGGAGTTAGCGCACACCTTAGCGAGGGTCAGCCCTACTCATTTTATTCGTGAAAAACACCTTCAAACCTCTGTCCCCGTAAATTGGTCATAATGGTCGTTAACTGTATTAGTAAAGCTGCCTACCCACCCCTGTCCACCTTTTCATTAATGATCCCTCATATTAAAATTTTTTACAATGACACTTTTCACGTTATAGCCTAAATTGTGAACATAAAACTAACAAAAAACGACAGACACACATTTTAAAACTGATTTATCTATGAATCGTCTTACATTCCTGATAGACTAAATGACGTCAACAACATCTGAGATATGATTTAGTGCTAAGGGTGGGGTGGGGCACTGGTAACATAGTGTAGGGGACTTGTAACATTGTGACATAAAAACACACTGAACTATTACAGTGGGCTATAAGCAGAATACACATGATATAGTTACTAATTGATTACAAGTGATCAATCACAGCCATTGTGATGAGGTGGCAAAATAGTTAACTCTGCTGGATAACCATTCTAGAACAGGAGGTCAGAACAACGTTTAAGTTACTGTGACTTGTTATTTAAAATAAAATGAATTGATAAATAAATAAAATAACAATTCTTAATTAAAAATAACTATATCATGTGTATATATATATATAATCATAGTGAAAAATACCCAATTGACGGTAAATCCCAAGAAAGTATTCATTAAAAATATCATTTTGAAAAACCACATTGAAGAGGTTGAAACCACATAAACAAAATACAAATAAAATAAACTAACAATAATAGTAATAACTTATTTTCAAACCCATCATCAATATTAATAATTACTTTTTGACATGTATGTTGGTTTGTTTAACACTTATCTAACCTAATTAGACCTCCAGTTCTAGAAAGGCACCCACTGAGTGACAAGATGCCAACTGTACCAATATAAATGCATTTAGTTCAAATATTACAGCATCACACCAATAAATGTTCAACAGAATGAATTACTAAATGGAAATGGAAAGAAGATTTAAGTGTGAGAACACTGTTTAGACATCATTAATGACAGAGGCAAACAGGTTTGTCCTATAAACATATTAGGGGGCCTTATTTATAAAAAAAAAGAGAAAAATTATTTAAAAAAAAAAAAGAAAAAAAAAAAAAAAATAATAATAATAATAATAATAATAATAATAATAATAATAATAATAATAATAATACCCTGATATAAAAACATTAAACAAGATCATTAGAAAATTACAATAATCTATTGTAATAATAATTATAACAAAACACATTAAAAAACACACCAACATCACCCACCTTATAACTAGTACTCTGAATTAATCAAATTTTGCACATACACACAACATTACTGTACATATCAATATAATTATTCTTTCTGTGTTATATACCACAAGTACTAATTCCTTTTTACTACTTTACAGATTACGAAAGATTAACATACAGCTATTCTCTCTCAAGTCTATCCAGTTCTAATCTATTAAATACACTCATATATACATAGTTATATATACCTAGATCTAACTGACTTAGGGGTCATTCATAATTGTCAACATTAACTTAAGCTTCACACACCATACACTGGGGGGAGGGGGTTAATAGGCACTATATCTGTAAGAAATACAAATAAATGTTGATTTATAACTTTCCATCATATATTTTGCCCTAATCGCACAGGTCTCTTGACAAAAGTGGTAAAAAAGATACACAAGTGTCCAGTTTACAATGTGAAGTACCCCACAAGATAACAGAGGATGGGAATCAACTCATATGGGGGGAGACGGGGGTGTCATGAAAAAGTGCTCTTTGTACACTTTTGATAATTGTGAATGACCCCTTACTCAGCACTTGATCTCCACTTAAATGGGTCCATACTAGTGAATAAAGGTGAGACTTTCTACTTTCACGATGTACCATGGAATGTTAGACACAGTAACAAACAAACTCCACAGCTAACACTAAAGTCCGGAATGGTACAACTGTTACTGTCAGGTTTTCAAATAATGTTTTCCACTATTTTCAAATGCTTTAAACATACATTATTTTACAGTCCTTCATTACATATATGTTAACATACATGATGTATATCAGTTTTAAAATTACAAATTATGTGAATTGCATCCCTGGAAATATACTTTCAGGCTATCTAAATTTCTTATATTTTATGGAACTATCCTAACTTTGTAACTTGTAGGTGGTCTTCACCCAATATTAAAAATGTTCTGCCACATATAACCTATATGAATAGGATATTAAACTTCTTTCAATTTTGTATTTCTGTACATCATGAAATAATTGTCAATGTCACTTGATGAATTGCAACTGAAGGATACTTCATGTAGCATGTAAAATCACTTTTCATTATTCAGCACTTATATCATGTTGGATATATTCATACTGGGGTGTCATTAAACATTCACTGATTTGTTCAACGATAAATTTAAAAATCATCATTCATAGCTCATGCTGGACAGACATTTTATTTAGTCACTTTACACATATAGAGCATTTTAATAAAAATTATTATGAAATGTCTATATTTTATTAGACAAATACTAAATTCTGTAGCCATTTGTGTAAATATTAGCAACTGGTTAATCTGACAATGGACAGGGTGACTGTTTCTTGTTTACAACTGCAAATATGACATTTTGTTATCACTAAACCAAAAATAGACAAAGGTTAAAAAATAGCACTATTAAATCTAACAAAACAATACAAATGTATTTTGTCCTATTAAGCAGCATTCTTTTTCTGTGTGGTTTTTAAGATCTAGTTTAGAATGTTAACAGTGTTATTTTTTTAGGCAGTGGCAGTCTTTATTTTGGGGGACATTTGCAAGGGGAGGAGGGCACTGCAGTTTTTCCACCATATTTATTGTGCACCATCGAATGTTTGAATGGGTGTGGGGGGTAGCAGGACCCCCATTACTAATGGTACTGATTTCAGGCCCTGTCATCAGTGAATAGATGATCTCAACTGCAATACAAGTTGTAACTAAACCAGATCTGTGTAGCTGTGTGAGCTGTGCAACTGTCTGATAAATACTGCAGTTAATCCATAAAACGACGATTGGGGTTTTTGCCAAACAAGATTTCCCTAAGTTCTGGCAGCATCTGCAATATAAAAACATAATATGTTATAGGCCTATGAAGAAAATGCATAGCCAAACAGCAAAATAATTAAGACAAATCATAGTGTTTATCATGCACATTCAGAGCAAACTGTTCAGGTGTTCTAGAAGTAGTCTAAATATTACTTGTTGTAAGGTCGAGTTCACGGGCCATGCTTTAAACTGTCTCTACTTTTGTAAATATATGGTGGTCCAAGTCTAAAACTCACTGATGATGGACACCAGCCACTGTGTTCTAGAAAGCCTGTGTTACAGCACACGTCTGTTCTGGGCACATACCTCACTTTCCTGAGTTGTCTGTCTAGGACAGGAGGTTAGTAACCCTATTTGAGGTCAGTCAGAGAGAACAGACATACCAATTAAAACTACAATGTCCAGTTATATCTATCTGATTACTAATTCAAATTTAAGCTCAACAGTATTACTCTGACACTTGTCAGTAGTGGCTATCAATGGATATCATCAAATGTCCGCAAGACTCGCCGCCATATTTTGTAGCGGAAAAGTCAAGTTTGTGCTATTTTTAACACTATGTCATTTAATTTTTTTAGTTGATTTCCTTGTTTCAAGTGTCATCACCATTATTCACTTCCCAAAACAGTCAAAGTATCACGTTATCTCATACCAACGAAACTCATGTTGCACACGTTCGAAATCGGGGGTACCCACTTTTTAGCTTGGATTACACAGAATCCTATATAAGTGCTTGATATAGATAGCTTCCATTAGACAAAACAGAACTTGATCGTTTCTTCTAAATATTTAAATAATTAAAACATTCCTGACATAATAGCTTTAAGTTCTTAAGAATCTGCTTTGGGTGGGACCCAGTAGCAACATATGAACTCGGTATCTATCAGCCTTTTTGTGACCAATGACTTTAACCATTATACCATCAAGGCTGGTGTAAAGTAGTTACATTTGATGTGTGGGATAAAACAGCTGACTTTACCTGTTGACTGGTAAGTTCAAGACGTTTGTCCAGGGTGTTGTCAATCTTAAACTTGTGTCCCTGTGCATGCAGCTCCACCCCTCCGGCACTGAAAGTCAACAGAGAGATACTTCACTTAAACTTTATTCATTCTGTACAGCTCTATCTGGATTTATGAGAGACTGTGCATGTGTGCGTGTGCGTGTGCATGTGTGTGTGTTTATGTAAGTATGTGTGTGTGTCCCTGTGCATGCAGCTCCACCTCTCCTGCACTAACACAGTCAACACAGATATATTACTTAAACCATACTATTGTAGAGTTATATCTACTTATTACTTAAATTACACTCCTTCTGTAGAGCCATATCTAGGTTGTGTGTGCATGTGTATGTGTTTATATGTGTATGGATGTGTGTTTATGTGTGTGTGTGTGTGTGTGTGTGTGTGTGTGTGTGTGTGTGTGTGTGTGTTGCACATGTTAGTATATGTGCACGATGCCTAGTGTGTATGTTGTTTTGCAGTATATTGTAAATGGATTGCATAATTCCCCCTGTAAGAGGTCATTTACTGGCATTTTTTCTACTGGTTGTTTGAATTCCATAACAGGTCATGATAATACTGCCACATTTTCAAAATTTTATCTTATGGATTTTTATAATATATAATCCTGATGAATCACATAGGCACTATGTTATATGTGGAAATGTGTATGTAGGAGTTCTTATGTAAATAATTTTTTGAAATGAACAAGAATAGAAAGTGTAAAACACTAGGGTGTCTCAGATTTTGAAATGCTGATGCTCTGAAACAGAATGTTCACAGATATTTCAGGAAGGATACACATTACAGTATCAGTAAGAAGATTTTCATGACATATTTGCCTGACAACCCTTTCAATTCCCCCACATCGTAAAACTGTTGACTGGTCAAATATATTAGTTATCTAACTCTTATTTTTTATTTGTATCTATTACTCACTGATGGGGATTATCTCAAATCTGTTATACATGATGCATGTACTCCACCACTGGTCTTGCGACGGCAGCCTGCTTTCGTAAAGTGACCATTTATTATTTTATTTATTAACAGTTATATCAACATCAGAAATATTTATGATCAGAAAAATTCCTAGTGGCTTACTGACAGGGAACCATATGTCAGTCAGGCTACTGGTAAAGTGACAAATACTTACATGTCAGGTGTCAGGTAGTGGTCCTTGTCAATAGTCACCTGTACGTCACGACCCTTGGTGGCTGTTTTGTAAGTATTCACAGCCGCTGGAATCACCGACTGTAACACAAAAATTTATAAATAAGTGAGTGAATGAATGAATGAATGAATGTTTAACGACACCCCAGCACAAAAAATAAATTGGCTATTAGGTGTCAGAATAAGGT
>JAUTBY010247668.1:0-11808 GCA_032361585.1 Peltospira operculata | reverse complement strand
ACACAAAGTGAACATGTCTACTGTTAGTTATTCTGTATGTGAACAACAGGACACAAAGTGAACATGTCTACTGTTAGTTATTCTGTATGTGAACAACAGAACACAAAGTGAACATGTCTACTGTTAGTTATTCTGTATGTGAACAACAGGACACAAAGTGAACATGCCTACAGTTAGTTATTCTGTATGTGAACAACAGGACACAAAGTGAACATGCCTGATGGTTCTGTCTCTGTATCACTTCAAGGAAGAGCGTTGGACGATCCTGCATGTTCTTTGTGAAGATCTGCAGCAGGTAGCCATTGTCATCAAAGTCCACCAAGATGTGCAACTTCTGGAGCTGAAAATCAAAACATATATATATTAAAGTTACTATGTCAATATTGTTTTGTTATTTAAACATTTAGAAGAAAAGTTTTGTTTTGTCCACTGGAAGTGGTCAGTGAAACAGCCACTTCACTCTCTTGCTGGGTAGGTCAAGCGCTTATATAGAATTGTGTGTAAAAAGCTGGTCGTGGGATTTTGTTATATTAGATACTGTGGTAATTTGACTGTTTTGGGAAGTGAGTAATGGCGACGACACCAGAAATAAGGAAATCAATTAAACATTTAACAGCTTCGTCATTAAAAGTAGCACAAACTTGAATTTTCTGCTATACAATATGGCAGTGAGTCTTGCTGTAGACATGTAGTAGACATGTGATAATGTCCGTTGACTGACAAATGTCAGAGTAATACTGTTTTGCTTAAATTTTGAATTAGTAACCAGTGACAGTCAGATATATATCCAGACATTGTAGTTTTAAATTACATTCTCAACTGATTGCAATTAATGGTTGCATTTTTGTCTGAGAAACTGCTTTTTACTTTTCCATTATAAGGGATCTTGTATATGCACTTTGCCATTGACAGTAGAGAAGAGCTGTTTATCTGATAACAATGATTAGGGGCAATTATCAGTAAATAAAAAAATATATATGATCTCAGGCAAGTTCAATGCCAGAAAAGATAGATTTACATTTTTTACCACTATCCCAAAGGAATTGTGAATTTCAAAATCCACTATTCCGTCTAAAAATGTACTATCCCAGTAAAGAAGTTTTATATTTAACGACCCAGCAAACACATTTTATTTATAGTTATATTGGCATCACACGTATGGTTAAGCACCATACTCATGATACTGAAAATCAGCAAGGGATGTTTTATATGCACTTTCCCTTAAGACAGGTCTTAATAGTGCAAGAATTTGTTTTGTAGAAAAATGTAGATGAAAAAGTGTAAACAAAATAGTCACAGTCAGTTGTCACTATTCTGTGCTTTATTTTCACTTTCTTGACAGAATATTGGAAGAATAGTTTTACTATTCCGTTTCGAAATTTACTATTTGTAGAACCGTGGAACACTGATTTTATTTCTATTACAGAAATATTTATATATAACATAAAATTTTGCCACACTCCACAAGTCTACTGAATTAATTTGTGTAAAAAAAAAAACGTTCTGAGTGGGTTGAAAATTTAAACTTTTAATTTTTATAAAAACATAAAATAATATTTGGATATAAAATAGTAAGTATTATTTTCACAAGTTAAAAAAAAAATTGTTTTTTAACGAAGAAAAAATTATTTTAAAACAAGCCAAAAACAAAATCAGTTTTACGTACGTATATTTTCAGCTAGACTTCTAGTAGTTTGTTCATTATTGCAAATTACTGAGATTTGTAGACTACAATTTCAATCAGCTCGGCAATGTTCATGACGTTGGCAAGATATCTCACCTGTAGTAGTCGGAAGATTAAGGTTCAAGCACATTGTCTTGGGTACTCACCTCAGCTATCTGAGCTGTCTGCCTTGGGCTGTGTGTCAGTAGTTTACTTTTAACTGTTAGTGAGAGAGAAGAGGGTGTAATGAACTTACTCCTACAAAATGAGTCTTTAAAACCTGGCTCTGTATTGGAGCTGGTATCGAGATGTGAACACATATTTACCAAACCAATGATCTATGACTCAGAAGCTGACATCAAGGCCAGTACCACTGATGTGTTATACTTACTATATCTAGATCCTCTTTGACCTGGACCTTGGAGCAGGCCAGTCTTTGACGAAGATTTTCGTAATACTTGTTGGGAATGTCAAGGAAGCCCATTCCTCGTTCTCGGAGGTTGGTAATCTGAAAACCGATCAGGATGTGTAATTTTGAAGTTCTCTTAGTGTTACAATTACATAAGTTGCTCTCTTAAGTGATGACGATATATATCAAATTACATTGAGGCATCGTCAGTTACAACAATTTTACAATATCTTAAGATAGCTTGAAAATCAGTGCCCATGGCTTTAGCATGGCTTTTACTAAGCATCACATTAGCAGAAATCCCACATTCCCTTGATGATCCCTCACATAAACCAAAATTCCCACAAACATTTTTTTTTTAATTCAGAAAAATTAAACCATCTAATAACACTAAAAACCTCGAGCAGTTGTTCTAGTATCGTATTTTGTATATTAAACACATCATTAGTGATTCTGCTGTTAAATTTTTTATTGATGTTACTCACATGCACATCCCCCCTTCCAATTCCATAAAAATCCCAATTAAAAATATTTCAAAGGGGGGAGGGAAGTCCCTCACAAAATGTATTTTAATGGAAGTCCTGTTTATATTGTATTAATTTGGTCACACTGCGAGCAAACTCATTCCACAAGCCTAGGAATTTGAATATATCCTTAGTATTCACTAAACAGCATAATCTGGATTATAATTTTATGATATTAGTTGTACAGTAATATGTATGATCTTGTATACTAGTAAATAAAACAATATTTAAATGAAACATTTACTGTTTCAGTAATGCTGTTCTCCATTGGTCATGATTTGTTTAAGGACTAAACCTGGTTGTAATAACCCTGATAATTATATTATTCATCATTATTGCTCATGATTTTTTTAAAGCACTAAAACTGGTTGTGTTAACATCAGACATTTATCGTTTCAATGATGTTCCTGACTGCTAATGATTATATATAAGAAAAACTGGTTGTGTTAACATCAGACATTTACCGTTTCAAAGATGTTCCTGACTGCTAATGATTTTGTATAAGAAGTAAACCTGATCGTGATAATCATCAAACGTTTTCCGTTTCAAGTATGTTGTTGACTTAATGATTTTATATAAGCAGCAAGACTGGTTCTGTTAACATCAAACATTTAATATTTCAATGATGTTGTTGACTGCTAATGATTTTGCAAAGAACTAAAATTGATTGCGATAATCATCAAACATTTACCGATTCAATAATGTTGTTGGTTCTCATGGCGATGTGCTGCACTCCCGCTCCTCCAAAATATTCAACAAACTCCTGTAAAATAGAGAGAAAAATTTGCTAATAATTTATTCAACACATGGTATTCATACTACTGATACAATCTCATAGGCGGTGGAACTCTGAATATTGGGTGGGGGGCTGTCTGTATGTTACAAATCTAAGATGGTCTTTATCAGAACATTTTGAAATTATATAGAGCTGAAAGGCTATTACCAGGTATGCAATTAACAAAATCCTATAATTTTAAAACAAAATTTCAGATGTAAAGTACTGATAGAATAACTACTACTGCACTCAGTAACAGCATCTTCATGTTCCCTTTTTTTTCACAAATAGACACATCAAATTAAGGCCTGTAATGTATCATTTATGGTGTATATTTAAGTAGAAAACTCAACTCAAGAGCAAAGAACATGACCTATTGTGTTCCAATGCCTATCAATCTAATTTAAAATAGTGATAGAATAACTACTACTGTCCAAAGTAACAGCATCTTTATGTGCATTGTTTTCATAAATAGACACAGATTAAGGCCTGTAATGTATCATTTATGATGCACTGCACTTTAGGAATGAGAAAACTCAACTTAAGAACAAGGAACATAATCTAATGTGTTCACCCAAGATGACTGCATCGCAGAATGAAGTTATATCAGTACTGAATATATAAGTATATGATGACAACGTCGGCAGTTACAAGAATTTTACAATTCTTAGCTAAGAAGATAGTTTCGAAATTCAGTGTTCAACAGGTTCCAGCCAGTAATCCACAACTGGTGTATCAAAGGATGTGGTACGCACTATCCTGTCCATGGAATGGTACATATAAAGGATGCCTTGCTAATCAAAAACAGTAGCCTATGTGGTAGCAGGAGGTTTCATTTCTCACTATCATAATGGCGTTAACTACATAACTGACACCATGTAACCATAAATATAAGTCCATCGTTAAATAGAATATACATCAAAAGGTCTATGAGATGGTATTCGATCCATTATTTATTTCATGTTGAACTGACAAATAGGAGCGGGGCATAGCTCAGTGGTAAGCATGTTTGCTCATGGTGTGGTGGGTCGTCAGATCGATCCCACATGGTGGACCCTTTGGGCTATGTCTCATTCCAGCCAGTGCTCCACAACTGGTGCATCAAAGACCATAGTATGTGCTATCCTGTATATGGGATGGTGTATGTTTATCAGAAAGAGTAGCCTGTGTGGTGGCAGCAGGTTTCTGTTCTCACTATCATAGTGGTCCTTAACTATACTCCTGACACCATATAACCGTAGATAAAAATGTTGCATCATTAAACAAAACATTTCTCTCTCTCTCTCTCTGATCCAACGATCCATCACACCACAAGTAGACATTAACTGATGGATCGTACCATGAGCAGATGCTTACTGATTTAGAATAGACTTTATGTGAAATCCTACAAACCTGAATCTGACTCTTCCTCTTCCCCGGGGCAGGTTCGTTGATCGGCATTTTGATCGTCTCCTCGTAGTTAGTGACGACGATCGACCGAAGGGCAGAGTACTCTGTGTGAATCTGCTTGTCATCCACTGACCAGAAGCGGTGAAACATCAGATTCTTCTCATACCTAAGTAAAAAAGATAGCTTTTTAAAGATCCACGAGATGTTAGCTCAAAAAGATAGGTTTGGTTTCAGATACTGTATACGCAAATATTTTTGCGGCTAAACTAATTAATGATCATGCTTTTATTTTACATACACTGTCAGCGGGACGTCAGTGTTGTACTGGTATATATATTTCTGATGTATTATCGAAGCAACATAGAATGTAATCTTTCTTGCTATCTATGCAAATTACGTCAAACTGGAAAAAAACTAGCAAGTAATTAAATTTCCGATGCTATCAATATTGTCGCCTTTTTCCAATTTACACATCGTAATTATTTCACTTCTACACACATTTTACTATGACCAAATGTTTTTGATTATAAATCTCCTTAATGTACATCTCTATTTTTACCATGCTAAAACAATACATAATCACATATACTGCACACCATACAGTTTCTTTTAAAAGAACACCACTATAAAATAATTATTTCCAACAATTTGCATAATTTAACTTAGAAAGAAAAGAGACACCTTAATTTTTACTGGAACATTTAATAACACCTGATCATAAGCCAGTTTGGATAAAACATCTGATCAAAGCTAGTAAAGACAACATATCAGATCAAAATTAATCCAGTTGAACTAATACTTTCAGAGTTAACCAGTGAAAAAAGTACAAACCATTCCACTGCATTTGTCATGTCATTATCTGGCTGGTTGCCTACAATGTGGTCGATGTGCAACAAATTTGAAGCAGGGCTGAAAATAGAGAGAGCAATGTTATATTTAACGATGCACTCAACACATTTTATCTAGGGTTATATGGCATCAGACATATGTTTAAGGACTATTATGATAGTAAGAAAGGAAACCCACTGCCACCACATAGGCTACTGATTCTGATTAGTAGGAAGGGGTCTTTTATATGTACCATTCTATAGACAGGGTAGCATATACCACGACCTTTGATATACCAGTCATGGAACACTGGCTGGAATGAGACAGGTTGAAAATAGAAAACAAACATACTTTATAATAACAAAATGTGCAGATAAAACGAAACGTGTACAAAGATATGTTATTTTTTAAAATGTTAATCAACAACATCACCGAACATTTTATGGCTAACAGTGTGCTCTTTGATCCGTTTTCCAGCCATTTGTAGACAGGTAGTAACTGATAATACATTATACAGTGTAACAGAATAGAAAAGCCAGTCTTGGGGCGCCATTTTAATGCTTTGTTTATGTGAAAAATACTTCAAACTTTTTTAGTTTAAAATGCAGTTTTCTGCAGGAGTTTTCGTTTGTCATCAATGGTGGAATATCATGGTCGCCATGAGGAATGGATAGCTGCTTGAAAAAGGACATTTCTAAATAAATTTGACTGTTTTATGGAAAACGAAATTCACAAAATTGTAGTCCAAAAATCTCAATAATTAGCAATAATGAACAAATTACTGGAAGTCTAGCTGCAAATGTATGTACATAAAACTCATTTCGTCGATATTTTGCTCGTTTAATTTTATTTTTTTCTTCATTAAAGCAAAACATTACAAAATTACAAAAATAATACTCATAGTATATAAACAAATATTATTTTATGTTTTGATCTAACTTTTAATTTTAAAAATATGAGAAAAAGTAGAAAATATCAACCCACTAAAAAGTTTTTGCACAAATTAATTCAGTAGTCAGAGCATTAAAAGTGATTAGCAAATACTTATTGTGCACAGCTCACACTGCCCTTAGCCAAGTTAGCAATTTATACAAAATGATTACATGAGTTGGCATTTGGCTAATAAAATATGATTTTAAATGGCTATTTTTGAGGAAATTTCACCAAAATGCTAAATATGCTAATGAAAATTACTACCCGGGGGGGAGCTCTGATTATGCAGCAATTAAAACATTTCACATATTATATTGTAAAGTGGTTCTAATTAAACTTTCTCCGACAGAATCATCTAGGTACATACAGCTTTTGTAAAACTGGATCAACCTTCTCCTCTCGTCGGTATCCTGGCAGAAACGGGCCTTTGTATTTTGACCGGTCGACGAATGTGTGAGTTGTGTCACCGTATGTCTGGACAGTGGCCATTCGGACAGTCCCGTGCTCATCCGACTCCTCCCAGGGTTCTCGGACCACAATGGCCCCTCGAGACACAGCACGCTGAAAAACAAAAGATCACATGAATAACTGCTGTAAAAACCTGTAACAGATTTTGTGATGCTTTTTTTTTTACTCTGCTGTGTGCAGATAGGTTTTTAATTATGGATATGTTTTTGTCACTTAGATATGATACTATAGAGATGAAATATTATTTTGTAACAGAGAGAGAATGTTTTATTTAATGATGCACTCAACACATTTTATCTACGGTTATATGGTGCCAGGAGTATGGTTAAGGACCATTATGATAGTGAGAATGGAAACCCGCTGCTGCCACATAGGCTACTCTTTCCCATAAGCAGCATGTTTTTTTTTATATGCACCATCCCATAGACAGGATAGCATATACCACAGCCTTTCACATACCAGTCGTGGGGTACTGGGTGGCACGAGACACAGCCCAAAGGGTCCACCAAGGTGGATCCATCCGACACCCACTGCATCATGAGCGAACATGTTTACCACTGAGCTATGCCCCGCTCCTTTATTTTGTAAATGTACTCGCCCTAGAACAAGTGAAGACTAGAAACTTTACGTGATGAATATCAAATTTTTAAAAGCAAAGATTTGATTTGTTTAGTCTTTATTTGTTTAAAGAGCTGGTTTCATTGAAATATCATGACCACCAAGTCTTTAAAACATTTTTTCCAATGGATTTACCACTACTAGAAAACAATCTTCACAAAGGTGATTGTTTTGGTTACTAATCAGTCATTTATTATTTATTCACTTACTAACTAAAATGATTTTAATACAGTGCTTCTAGAATTTTCAAAAAATCCATTAGCCATAGGATCATCGATTTTCAAAATTCACTATCCTTGTTTAAAATTCTACTAGCCCTACTTAATTTCTGTTACATGTATTGTTATTTTCTTCATATTTTTCACTAGCCAGCGGGCCTAATGATTGTAAATAATTACTAGGCGATGTGGAAAATCACTAGCCTCAGGAGTGGGGCCAGTGGATTCTAGATGCCCTGCTTAATATATAAATACACGTGATGCATAGCATTTTTATTACCATAAGGTAAATATTTTTTTAAAATTAAAATTATTACTTGTCCACAAGTAAGTTACATTACCAAAACATGATGTCTGCTTTACGATCACCTGGTGGCAATTCAAAAAGCGTTACGCCAGTCAAAACCTATCATGTGTTGCCTGCCTGGCAACCAAAAATTTCGACATACTGTCCTTAGTATTATATAATTTGGCAAGGTATAATCTAGACCAATTTTACAGTGATTTGGGACAAATGTGCCTTAATAGGGGAAATGGGATTTACCAAAATATGAAAAAATATCAGTATTGGGTTAATAATCAATTTGCTGTATTGCCGGGTATGTCTTCATTGTAGTACTTAGAACAATAATTAATGTTCACAGACTGAAGAAAAAATTATTTATTTTATTTCCCACTACATAATTATATAATAAGGAATTAAGTTATTTCCAGGGATAACAATCTTAAATGGGAAATCATTAAGTCATAATTGGGAATAATTTTTTATTAAATTGGGAATACACTTTAGGTAGATTATACCCTGTTTGGTCATGGGTTATTCAAAAGTTATATGGGCGAGGTAAAGTCATCTGACAGGCCAGTTCAAAAAATTCCCAAATGCATTCCGTGCCAATAATATTATCAATACCATCCTCCCAACACTATATCAACAAGCTACGATGTGGTGCTTTCCAGTATGTGGGAAAGTGCAGAGAAAAGATCCTGTATGGTCAAGAACCGATTTTTGGCATACCTCGTATTCCGATTTATTTATTTTACAATACATTTACAAGGAATCTGTACACGCATGAAACCCAATTGTGCAGTGACACTTTTTTTACATCCAAATATCTTCGCTCTTGAAACTAAATATGAGGAAAAACAGGTAATAATGACATACAGTAGTCCAACACCATTAAAGTTTCATAACGAATAACATGCAACATCAAAACTTTCTGTAATAAGCACCAATTGTTGTTGACAGGTCAGAGATTGCTAACATGGCTGTAGTTTGCTGTTTAGAAAGTCACGTTAGGCATTAGCCATATTTTTTTTACTTTTTACAACAACAAAATTGGGGAAAGGGGCTACAACTCCAAATGTCATATTCCAACCATGTACAGATTTCACTTTTACAAAGACATAAAAAGGTAAGATTTAAACTATTTTTGGTTAATTTCATTAATAAAATAACCAGTGTTAAATATTATTCTGTTATATTAAATGTGGGATTACAATGCGCATGCGGAGAAGATTTTTCCGTTAACCTGCTGCAAATCAAGTACCCCAGGATATACAGTAAAAGGTAGATGTAAATTATATTTAGACACAAAACAAACGTTGTGTGGTGGAGTCGTTCCGATTCCACCCTTCTCTGATTTTAAATTATTTAAAGGATACGTCCTTTTATCATAAATTTTAAGTTAGTATTACTGTGATACTTATATTTAGCACAGCTCTTTACACTGTGTTTTAATATTATGTTGAATTTTTATTATCACCATTTCACGTAATTTACCATATTCTGACACCTAATAGCCTATTTTTTTTTTCGTGCTGGGGTGTCATTAAACATTCATTCATTCATTCATTCATTAGACACAAAACCTCATAAATGGCGTTCAGGTCGTCCACTTCAAAGGCAATGTCTTTCACACCATCTCCATGTTTGGCTAAATGTTCACCAAATTCTAAAAAAAATTAATAACAATAATTAGTCAAATAAAATACAAAATAGTAATTTTAAATAAACCAATGAATAATAAGCAATGCTTTGAAGTCAAATAAAAATTTAACATTTGTGATACAACATTCATGATTAATTTCTGTGGATTTTTTGTTATTTATGAAATGGAGATTTCACAATTTGTAGTTTGTAAAAAAAGATTTTAATACAACTGTTTGTTTGAGACCTCAAATATGTATATTTATGTAATCATCAGCTTTGGTATATTTAATTATTAAATTCAAAGAAAGGAACAAAGACCTTGTTAATTTGGCTTAAAATTTTAAAAACTGTTCTTTGATCTTTAGCTGGGAGACTGGTGTAATAGTCCATACCTGTAAAGCACAATCTGTTAAAACTACTATGTCACTGATTACTAATTCAAAATTTAAGCACAACAGTATTACTTGTCAGCTGTTGCTATGAATAGATACCACCAAATGTCTACTACATAATCTGCAAGATTCGCTGCCATACTGTGTAGCAGAAAAGTCAAGTTTGTGCTATTTTTAACGCTGTCTATGTTGTTTTAACGACAAAGATGTACATTTTTCAGTTAATTTACTTGTTTCAAGTGTTGTCACCATTACTCACTTCACAAAACAAAACTGGATCATATCCTCTAAATGTTTAAATAATAAAATAACTCCCAACATAGTAGCTTTAAAACACAACAATCAAAAACTTTTTTTTCACAATAGAAATATTTCAAGTAGTAGTAGTATGATACCATTGTATGCATTAACTTGTTTATTTTGCAGTGCATGACCATGATTCAAGAACCCAAATAAAACAAATCATCACAAATATAGATGCTTATAAGTCAAACCCCTTACTAATAATTTTATTGGAGGTGCCTGCCCTCCACTCCCCACCCCCCCCCCAATAATTCTAGGCCTTAACCTTTTTCTTTTTTTAAATTATTAGTCCTGTTTTAAAAGTAAAAACCTTTCTGGGGGAAGACCATCCTAACTTTCTTAGTTGCAGTTTGGCCCCACAATATTCAAAATGTTCTGCCACCTAGGTAATTATAGAAGTTTTGATACACACTTATATGGTATGTGCAATGAATAATTTGTTGAGTTTGCATCACAGTCTGCAAATGATTCTAGCTCACCTGTGAATCAATTTCGCACAATGGAATTAATCAAATACACTAATATGCTAAATATAATTAAAAGTAACTGCAGTAACTGCATAAAATGAAATTGCTGATGTGTGAATACAACCGTACCTTGTGGTGAGTTGGGTTCCAGCATTGACTGGAATGAAAATATAATCTGAAAAAAGAAAGGAAAAAGATTAAATTATATTAAGTACTAAAATCTCACCTATAACACGTTTAGCATAACTTATAAATTCATATATCCTGGGGTCACATGTTTTTGATACGATAAGCAATACAATAATAAAAGTTTAAGAGGTTGGCATACTACTACTTCACATCTAGTTGTTCTAGGGTAATCGAACCGTTAATTAGCAAGGAAAGTATCGAAAACATATGTCCATCAAAGTTGTATGACAGTACGATATTGTTATATGCATTAATTATATTTCAGGAATGTTAGTAAATTATCCCCATAAATATTTCAGGATTAGGTATATCCATTGATACAAATGTTCTGAGAGTTTTCTTGCTACCACCAGGGTTTATTCTTGGTCAAACACTGTATCTTGTTCTGTTTGATGACATGGGCTGCTAGTAAGACCACTGGACTATAGTGTATGTGTATATTTATGTATTTACCTTGTTCTGTTTGATGACATGGGATGCTAGTAAGACCACTGGACTTTAATATGTGTAGTTGTGATTACCGTGTTCTGTTTGATGACATGGGCTGCTAGTAAGACCACTGGACTATAATGTATGTGTATATTTATGTATTTACCTTGTTCTGTTTGACGACATGGGATGCTAGTAAGACCACTGGACTATAATATGTGTAGTTGTGATTACCTTGTTCTGTTTGATGACATGGGCTGCTAGTAAGACCAC
>JAUTBY010245447.1:0-11830 GCA_032361585.1 Peltospira operculata | reverse complement strand
ATGGCTGCTTTCGGTTTCTTACTCGAAAATCCGGGTACTTCGTGACGTATCAAGACCGAGGACGAAACTGACAACTCGTGTATGAAAGTAAAGAGATGGTAAAAAATTAATAATAATAAAAATATAACAAATTCTCCTTACATGAAAGGTAATTTGGTAGAATGTACCCCTAACAAAATAAAAATCGTGTCTCGTAGAAAAACGGACACTGCGCTAAAAGCTGTTTGTATCGAAACTTCAGCTACGGTAGTTCCATTTAATCCGCTTACAAACTGTTCATGCTCTAATTTGTATGACATGACTCCCGGTCACACTTTTACATCAATGATAACTGATCAATTGTTTATTAAAACTTAAAACTATATTTCATATGGGCGCAGACATCTTGGTTAATATAAAAGTTTAATTTGAAAACATCACGTTATCAACAGATAATAATGATATTAAATAACCGGTAATCCATACTTACAGAACTTATTTCAATTATGGTAAATAATGTATTGTTATTTTAAATAATAAAACAAAATCAAATGTTCAAGAAACTTATATAATGTTTTCAAAAGTTTTATATTATTACTTTCGATTCTTGATTTCTGCACAATTTATAATAACCGGTATTAAGCTATCGTATTCTGTTAAATTTCGCTTTCTTTTGGGTTTGTTGAAATAGGGTAAACCGTTCTAATTTAAATTTTGTTTTATTTTGTATATTTACTGTTTTCTTCATCCAATCTCAGAATCTGTACTTGGGTAAGAATAAGTTTGTATTTTAGTTTTAACATATTTTTCAGAATTTATAATGGGACATTTTTGTTGATAAATCAAACTTTTATTTATTTTTATTTTATAATATAAGCCATGAGCTATGAGGCCCATTGAGGGTTGATTTCCAATTTCTTAGCAAAGGTTAAGCCAAGGTTTGGCTGTAAATTTTAAATAATATATCATTGTGTCATCCTAGAATTCTTATAATTGCATGTACAAATTACAATTGAGAAGTTTTGGATGTACAATATTTAAGAACTACAATTATTTAGGCATAGCCTGCTAAAAATCTGCCAATTTGTTAACCAAGTTTTTCAGAGCTGTGCATATAGTTACCAACCTTTTCTTTCTTATTACTGATGCTATTCTTTGTTCCATTCTCAACTCTGCTGTGTTGAAAATTATTGTTCTGATCCACAATACTAACAAATTGTTATTATATTATTTTTAATGCATCAGTAGTGTTGGTATAAAATACTGCTAGTGATAGTAGATAACTAGTGGGAATTTCCATATTAGCTCAGTAGGTAAAGTGCTTGAACATTCAAGTTGTGGGTCCATGGTTCAAATCCCTGATTTATCTATTAAACTTATGTCCACGTATTTAAGCATGCTGTCTTGGACATATATCTCGGCAAACTACAACCCTTGTTGTACAGTGATTACCACAGAGATTTTCATTGTCTGCAGAAGCATGTTTGCCAAGCCATGGAAAAAAAACAAAAACAACGTTCTGCGGAAAATGAAACAAAATTGAATTTTATTTTTCAAGATATAGCTACATTTAAAAAATTTAAAATCAAATATACTTTCTAAATTAAAAACAGTAAAACTTTACTTTTATTACTAAGTATCTGGATTTCAGAACTAATGGGCACAATTGCAGATATACCTTTTGAAAAAAGGAAAAACTATATTTAACAACACACTTAACACATATTGTTTTATTTTTCACTTTCAGTTAACTGTTTAAAATATATTTAAAACAAATATATTCTTGTTCTTATATTTTAGATCACATTACAAATCCATAATGGCTACAGGACCTGGAATTGTGGAACAAGTGAAGAAATTCCGTGCACTGCAAGAAGAAAGAGTTTTAACATATAAACTTTTTGAGGAGCAAGTAAAACATAAAATGTTTACTAGACAGTGATTTTAATTTTAAAAAATATTTTCCACTGTATTTGTCATAAGAATAAAATGTTATTGTTTTTATGTTAAAGAAGATAATGCATTATTTTTAATTAGGTATTACCTGCCTATTTGATTAAAACTCCATTAATTGTTTGGTAATTTTTTAATTTTCAATTTTATATTAACAACAGTTATTTTTATTTTTAATATTAGCAATCAATCAATACTAAATCTTTCAGAATTTTGTAGCAATATCTAAATATTTTGTTTCAAATCTTAAGGTGGTATTAAAAATATATATACAAACAATTATACTTAACACACATTATTTATTTCAGGGGATTTCAAGCCTATTTGCGAGGAGCACCAAATTACAATTTTCCCATGTACAGACAGCTTGTTCATGAAATAACACAAACGTTCAAAAACATTTCTGCAGACATTATAGATATAATTCAAAGTCTGAAGGATCAAAAGCAAAATGAAATTGGAAAATTGATGGAACAGATTCAGAAAGAAGAACAGCTAAAACTAGAACTGGTAAATTGTTACATATTGAATTCTACCAGTTTTGTCAATATAGGGATACACACACACAAAATCTATGTTTATGGTCACCAGGCAACCTTATTCTAAAATTCCAGGGCATTTAAAATTCTTATAAGAAAAACATGCATCATACTTTTAATAAGGAACTCTACATTGATGCCAAAATATAATTTTATTTAGTTTACAATTATATTTTTAATAAACATATTTCATGCAATATTCAGGGCTTATAGAATAAACTCCCATGGCTAATGATTTTCCACATTGGGCTAGTAATTAATTACAGTCATCAAGCCCAGTGGCTGGTGAAAAAAGAAGAAAATAACAGCATATATTAAAAAAACTAAAAATAGGTATGGCTTGTAGAATTATAAACAAGGCTAGTGAATTTTAAAAATCACTGAACCTGTAGCTAGTGTATTTTTTGAAAATTTTAAAAGACCTGCCATATTTCAAAATTATAATAGATCAACATAAAAATATAATACACTGATGCTTGGAAAGACTATTTACATAATATTTCAGTGAGAAATATTAATAAATCTGTTTAGCTTGGAGGGACATATAGTTTATATTTAGTCATGAGTTTATTTGTTTACAGACTGCCAAACTTCAGTTAGCTTCACAGAACACGGTAGATCACCCTCATGAAGAACTTTACAAAACAGAAGAGGCAGATCTCAAACAAAGGTATTCACAAATCTACATTTCTTAAATTATTATGATTGATTCAATTATTTTATTAAAAGTTAGTTGTGGGTAATTTTTTCTGTGTTTTAATGTTTGATTCTTAACTACTGCCAAAAAAAGAAATGGGCTATTTACAGGGTTAGAATTGGGGAACAGTTATATCAGATGTATCCATGAAAAAAGTGTAAGCAGTTTTTTTTTTTTTTTTTTAACTTTCATTTGTATAACATCCTACTGGCATCAAATACAGAATTTTACAAATATATCTAACCATATTTGTGAATCATTTATTTTTATCAAATGTAATGTTACTTTTCAAATTTGATATCAGAATTGTGAGAAGTTAATCATTTTAATCTCTGTAACCAATTAATTGTAATACTGGCATCAAAAACCGTCTGTATGTGTTTTTTGTATCAATTTGTAATGTTCCTTTTTAATTTTCAGAATTAAAGAAGGAATAGAACAAATAAATGAATATTTGGAAGACCTGAAGTTTGAGTGTGAAGATTTGTACACAGAACAAGACTGTGAACGATGAATTGTAACTGGTTGTTCAGCAACATGACACAATGTTTTTTCTGTTATCAGCACAATGGCTATTGATGTGAAAAGTTTGGTGCTGCTGCTTGTATATCCACCACTGTGAAAGTCACCTACACCCAGTGCCTGTCAATCAGTCCAGCATTTAAGTGAAAATCTATTTCATGTCAAAGATTATATGCTACTTTTATTTCAGTTTTTAATAATCGTATACTGTAAATTCAGTCTATTTTATTAATCCTGTATAAAGTGTTGTATTTGGAGTTTTTGTTTTCATTTCCATACAGATTATTAACAAGTTGCAAAAAATGAGCGACGAAGTGATTGTCGACATTGAATACATCTAACGTTATATTATTTAATAATGCATTCAATATCTGTCCACTTGACATTAGACAGGTTATGACAAAAATCCCATAAAATCACCCTAGGTCTACACCACGTCAGGCAATGTATA
Source organism: Peltospira operculata (assembly GCA_032361585.1). Lineage (NCBI taxonomy): Eukaryota > Metazoa > Mollusca > Gastropoda > Neomphalida > Peltospiridae > Peltospira > Peltospira operculata. Next base: position 7,689 of record JAUTBY010245447.1, on the reverse strand, counting down.
CTGGAACCAGACTGATCACCAAAAATGAGAGCTTTTAAAAACAAATGAATAAACTTTCCCAAAATATACTTTCTAAGATCTGGCCCAGTGCTTATGAAAGTATTCCCATGACGAAAAAAGTTTTGATGTCTAGACTAAGTTTTATATGCATGGGGCCTGGATTTTTCTGTATATGAAAACAGTAGCTCATGGTAAAGTAACTTTTTTCTCCCATTCCATTCAACAATCTACCAAATTACCAATGCTTTGTTAAAAATGTGTAGTTTTAGCATTCTATTTTGTTGTTTGTTTCTAACGTTTTCTTTGCTGCTTATCTTCTAAGTAAAATGTAGCACATGTTGAGGATCTTGTTAAATGAATAGTATTATTTGTGGTTTTGCCTCTGCAAACGGACTGCAATTATTTGAGACATAGTGATATGTGGAAAGCTTTTTTAAGAGAGTTGCCCACATGGGTATGATCAAATGTATTTTTTAAATGAATCACACAAACTTTATTATTGTTCTGTCTGGGGAGATGGTTTATATAAACACATTTTTCAACAGTAGTACAGGAATCAAAGCATTTATTATTGGAACTTGGAAAGTAATGCACACATAACAGAGAACATCTTTTAACATCAGATGGGTGTTTATACAGTATTCCCAACTTACATAGTTTACTTATTGATAATCACAAGATTTAAATAAAAATATAATGTAAGAAAACACTGATCAACTTCTCTCATCCAGTAGTATTTAAAATAAAAAAATAAAGTGGAAACTATCTGTCTGCCTACAGCCCCAATATATTTTTTATAAAAGGTCAAGTTACGCAATTGTCACATGATTTAATTACATTTTCGCTATATCACTGTTAGTTGAATGTTTAAAAACAGAACATTTCTTAATGTTTACAAACAACACAACAGAAAGCTGTAAGAATATTATTTGGGTTTATTTCCTTAGAAATGCCACTGGAACACATGCAAAAAATGGTAACACAATGTAGGATGCGTAATGCTATCACATGAGTTTCAATGGCCTGAAACGCTGACACGACTTTTAAATACACAAGTTTGAATAAAAAGAAACAATCGGGTGGCAGTTAACGATTTGCAAACAAATTTCACCAGATGTTGACAGACACAGAATCACACGAGTTTTTAATTGTTAAACAGTCCTATTCCTGCTCAGACCCCTTCACCCTTAGAAGGTTCATCAAAATTTTCAACAAGATCTGAAAAAGAAAAAGTTTATAATTATTCTCTAGCATATGCATAGACGGTATACAGAGTTTACATAACAGTGTCTGACACTGAACATGAAATAATTATTATTAGTTATGTTTTGCAAAATCAAAAGGGTCAATTAAGACATACTTTATTAGAAAACACCAAACCAAGAGATGACCAAAACATAATCATACATTTAAACTGGTTGCATCAGAATTATTTTAAATCAATAATACACATTTTTTTAAATGGTGCACCAACAGACAGATTTATTGAATTATGAACAACTGGAAGCCTACACCACTGGATGATTTTATGCTCAACAAAGCGAATATGTTATTTCCGATTAACCAAAATGTTTAACATCTTACCTGGTACTTCATCATCATCATCAATCTCTGCTGTAGATGTTTTATTAGTATCGCCTGCACCTGAAACATACAACAGCAGTTTTTTAATCTTAATGAGTTAATCATATAATTGTATTTCCTACTTATCTCCTATGTATTCCTTTATGCTGTGACTAAATAGAGTAAACAGACCTGTCACTTAAAATTAATTTAATGCTAACAGTCTTATTAATGCAAACACCCAGGTCACATAACCTAGGGCTAGTAATTACAATCATCAGGCAGGTGAAAAAGAAGAATTTAATAGTACATATAACCAAAAATAAGTAGGGATAGCATATTTTGAAAATTCTAGAAGCCCTGCAATAACCAAGCTAGCACAGAAAGATTTACGAACTAATTTACAGTTTACCTACAGGTATGAGTACAAAGAATAATCTGGACTGGAAAAAATGGTTAGCAGTTACTGCAATTATTTTACTTTTGATTAGTTCCATTCTGTGAAAATGAGTTGGATAAACTATTGACATATGCAATATTCAAAATATATATATACTAAAGAGTTTTTATAAAACAAAAAGCCTTAATGAATATTTATTCATGAGTGAGAGGTAATCTTCTATATCAGTTACAGGAATTGAAATTAACAAAACTACAAACATTATTCTTATTTATTATAAAACTGGCATTCATGAAATATGGTAATTATTAAACAAATATCAGTATTTAATAAAACTGGCAGTGATTTAATACATCTTTGTAAATGTTTTCAAACACCTAATGACACTTACTTGACATACCACTCGCCACTGTTGATGCTAATTTCTTAAGACTGCTTAAACTCTCAGCACCAAGTTGATTCAAGATTCCAGGCAGCAATTCTGCAATTTCTGTCAACACGAAAGAAAATAAAATTTAAATGAAAGCTTTTAATATTCCTCTAAAAAAACCCAAAAGAATATACGAGAACAGAAAATTTAAGAACTACTGTTCTGAAACTACCATTTTTACTTTTATAATTAAAAACCTCTTTTTTGGGAAAACTAACATTAGATATTAATCTAATACTACCTGACCCATGAAAGCTTTAGAGGAATCCTTTAACATGCAGATACTTTGTTTTCAATATGGTTTCTATCTTTTCAATCAATTTTCTTTCTTATGCACTCAATACATTATTATACTGGTAATAAACACAATAGAGGATAAACCTGAAATTTTTTGCTATTAAGCTTTTATAAACAGATCACTGATGATAAATAAATTAACTAACGTTTGTTTTCGGCATGGCCTGTAACTGCGAAAGTGTTTGCTGCTAAAGATGCTTGCACTTTCGGGTTGTTAAAATGGATGACAGAACCATCTTCCTTGATCATATTAACCTGAAATATCAAACACACAATAAGCACTACACAGTAAAAAAATATATGATTACATACATTTATGACAAAATGAAAATTAAGCCTCTGTAAGCTTACACATTTATTATATCCAATGAAGACAGAGTCAAAGGTAATAAGAACAGAGAATTGTTTTACCTGTATTTTCCTAGAGAAGATACAGCATATTTGGATCTTTATTATACCAGTCGTAGGATACTTATGGAAATCCACCAACACCTTTATTTTCTGGTATACAATTGCAATTGTTTGTTGGTTTTTTTTTACAATTACTCAGTTAACTTACATGGCAGAATAATGAAACACAAGTAGACTAACCTCTTCAATCCCTGGAATAGTATTTACAGCTAATTTTTTCAAAGAGCTTTGTAACTTCTTATCGTCTGTGGTCGCGGTTCTGTGAATAACCTTCTTCTTCCTCCTTGCTGACCCCTACAACACAGAACATATTAAAAACATAGCAACAGAAAAATATAACATACTTGTAATTGTTACTAGTGCAACAAATCTCAAGATGCATATAAAATTGTAGAATGCTTGCAGTCTTTTGCCTAAACCAATTCCAACTGAATTTTTACCAATTATCACCCAAAATTTGAAATAGTTTAGTTAAACAAGCTATCTTTCATTTCTATAGAATGACTTCATTCTGTTTAATTACTCATGATACAGATGGGAATAACAATACACATCTATTTGAACGGCTCCAAACTTTAAATACATGGCTGCAGTAGTCAGCACCAATTTAGTTATTTACTGCTACTATAATAATTATTCTCATAATATAAGACTTGAGTGTGTAAATGTAGATGCTAAATTCTTACAAGCTATACCAAATTTTTAAATGCTGGCATTCACCAGGGATATTTATGAGCAGAGTCTGTATGCTTAAAATAATTTCAAAATGTGCATAATATATCTAATGCCTTAGTTGTAAAAATAATGTTACCTTTCCACCAATGCGTACTTGATCTTGCAAAGCTTTTAATTTATCAGGATTCATGATGAATGATTCTGAAAATACAACAGCATTAATTAAGCTCATTTCTTTGGTTTTATGCAATAATAAAAGTCCAGGAACAGAATTAGATTCAAATGACACTATCAAACACACATTCATTCATTACTACAAGTTATTACTATTAGTTATTAATGACCTTCGTTATTATGTAAATACTTATATCTAAATGCTAGACAAATTAATTAAAATACCAATTTACAAATGTATAGTGCAGTTTTCCTAAATCTGTTTAAGAAAAAGGGATTCCAGTTTAATATGCCTTGTGAAATCCCTCATTAACAAAATTAGGTCAATTTTACTGAACATTTTAAAATAATAATAAAAGCTAAACATTTTAAAATGTAATTAATGTGTGTTAATATATGATGTCTGATCAAACTTACTCAAGTGCATGTGTTATCTATTTCCAGATCCCCCTAACCCATAACTGAATTAGCCATTTCTGTACAAGGTGGCTAAACCATACAGTATTTATCTAAAGAAATAAGATTTAAAGTAACACTTTTAAAAGAAATTTCGTTTTGGAATGAGCACTGGAGTTTTGCAAGTGATAGTATTACAATTGAACACATTGCCATTTACCAGAATTTTATTGCTAGTCCACTTAATTTGCAGTGATGGCATAGGTTTCAGACATACATCAGATTTGACTGTAGCCCCACACCTGTTACTGTGTCTAACACTGGTGTGCATTACAATTTATGACAGTGGCTAATTTAGGTAATAAACATTTAGTTGCAGAAAGCTGTTACAATATAGCATGTAATATTACCAATAATAGTACTATTTTGTTTTAATTTTAAAATTCTTTCTACAGCATGTTTTAATTAACTGCAGACAAATCATGCATCATGATAGTGCTACTTCACAAGTCTAAACAGCTGTAACGTTAGTTTGGGTTAATTATCTAAATATTTCTCGATTCAAACACACCTGTTAGTCTTGAATAGAAAACCTATTTAATAGGTTCATCTAGGTTCATGAGAATTATTAAATACCCTAATCTGGTGACAAATAATTATAAACAGTAAAACTAAATACTGCTATATTGTATATATGAAGAGTTTAGGCGCAAAACTCAATATATCAAAATTGGAGAAGAAACAAACCACACCCTTAAACCTTATATTGTAATTTTAAAATATTATTTAATAAATTACTGCAAACACATATTAGAATACCATAAGCAGCAAAATATGCATACAATTAGATGTCATTAAATGATACGCAATAATAACAATATTAAAACATCCTATATAAAATGGTGTATATTGTGCTTTGTGCCTTTTATATTATATAGACAAAGTCAAGTCTACAATTCCTGCAAAAAATTAGTGTTGATAGTTATGGCTAATAATACAACAGACTTTGTGGTTTTGTGCGAGCAAGAACAATTGCAGTCACTTATAGGCGAGGGGGGTAGAAATAAAACATTTTCAGTGAGGTGGTGGTGAAAAATAAATGTTAAACATAGGTTTAGCTGAAATTTTAGCCACATGAAAATTGTATTATGTTATGACAAACCAATGGCTAATCTGGCTACCGACAGTGCGAGCCCTGCATGAATGTAACCAATCTGACTCTATACTGAAATGCAGTCTTATTATCCATGACAACGACAAAGAAACAAACACGATATTGCATTTTACATTACTCTATTTCCCTGTGGTCGAAATTTGGATATTACTGTGTGTGATTAGTTGTGCAACTTGGATACGGTGTACGTTATGTTTCAGGAATTTATCCAAGCAACTTGTGGCACCAATTATAAACCCCTTTTCAAAAGAAAATCTTAAACTGTAGTTCTTGATTACAACCCAAACTGCAGTTTTCTCAATCCCATGAGTTGTGGAACAATGGTAAGAAATTCTTGATAAATCTGTGCTTACTTCTAACTACTTAACATATGGTGACATCAGCCAACTGTTGATTAGAAAAATTATAATAATTCTAACTAGTGAGTATCAGCGGAACAGTTAACACGGTTTGGACAATGTTATACAGCTAGCAGATTGGCCTATAATAGTAGTAGAACATGAACTTTTTTTAGTAAGTTTTTTTAAAACTGCATACCTTTTAGCTGTTTGATCAGAAAATAAATTAATAATAACTGGGTGCAATTATATAATTGAGGCCCCACTATATTTTCTGTAAAAATAGTGATATTTTTGGTGGAAACTATATTAAAAAGTAGGGTATGGTTAATTATTTTAATTAAATAAAAATTAGATTTTTGAAATATGGTGGCACATACTCCCTACCTACTACTGCTTTTGCCTCTACTATATTATCATTCATTACATAATAATAATTGTACGTCTATAATAATGCCTAAAACAAATAACATGATTAAAAATCATCAAACAATAGAAATATGGGGGGCACGTCCCCCCAAACGCCCACCTTTCTTCTACTACTAAATAGGGCTAAAAGGACTAACATTATGGAATTGGTTGCAAAACCTACACCCAAGATGGTTGTCATATTGTATAGAAAACAATGCTTCAGCATTAGTATGTTCGGTCTGTCAATTAATTCTAAGTATTTCTGACTGTTAATCATATAAGCCATCAATATCTAGATATGTATTAAAACAGCTGAGTAAAATTATGTTGGGACATTAATTGATCGTTAGAAATTAGTCCTTTATTCTGTAGTTGTACCAATAATTGAATGTTTATAGCGAGCAAAGTTTTCTTTCAATAATTGGTGTCAGTTATTTTCTTAAACATACATATTTCCTTCTTAAAAACAAAACAAAAAACAACAAACTTTTTAAATCTTTTTAAAAATAAAATAAGAAGATAAGAAACTTCATATTCACTGTAATGCTACTTATGAGTTATGCCTTATGCTTGTGCCTATGGTCATAATGGTGCCTCCCATTCAAGGATTCATGTCAAGACTCGGCTTATGCGTCTGTTGCGTAATTTTAGCCACTGTCAATTAGTTTAGTACTCATAGTTTATTTAACAATTGTACAAACTGTTAACAGAAAAGTAAAGATGTCCTGATTGCTAACATTAAAACAAGGGCAGTTAAGAGGTTTTGCCTGTTGTACATCTGTGAAAAGTGAGTCAGAGTGATTTGTTGATGGGAACTTTACTACGAATCCTAGTAAACAAGATTAAAAACTATTATTGTTTCATTAATCAGATTTGTAAAACATGGTATTTGTTTAAGTTATTATATTCTACTGACAATAAATATACTCAAAATTTTATTAAAATATACTAGAACGTCTTTCAAAACAAGTTTTACCTGTCAAAAGTGGGATCTTAATTCCCCACGAGGCTCCGTCTATGGCCGCTGAAAAAGAGGTCGATAATTCAACACAAAGAACAGCAATACATCTGAACAGTCTCCGGAGGAAAAAAAAAAATCGACTGCCGCAAAACTTCTCTTACTCGCTTTCGTTACAGATTTGTAAGAGAACAAAAATTCTGGGAAAACAACAACAACAAAAACAACAACACCCCCCCAAATTTATATATATATTAGTTCAAAACGCTGGAAATTTATATAGGCCTATAAATAAAGACGAAATTTGAATACTTACTTTCAAGCCGGTTTCAAATTTAGTCAACGGCCAATAAGTGCATTGGAGAATAAAATGATGATGATGATGATGATACATTCGCGGCAATCTCCACAACAAAGCCTATTGCCGTGGGCAATAATTTATGACGAGTTGCCCTGTGGAAT
>JAUTBY010244337.1:0-20272 GCA_032361585.1 Peltospira operculata | reverse complement strand
AAAAAACAAGTACTCTGCTCAATAAACCTATCAACCTGGTGTTTCTTTGGGTCATAGGTTTGAGATTTTGGCACAGGAATTGGTTTTCATACCAGTATCGATGGGCTGTGCAGCAGGAATGTATTTTCAGGGATCATTTGAAACCTTCAGACCTATAATGATATTGAGGTGTTAAAACAGTAAGGGCTAACTTGACTGTCTCCTGCAGAATTTGGGTTGGGGGGTGGGGGGTAGAAGGGAGGTGTCTGACAGGTCTGATATATATACTATAATTTATTTTATATTTTAGTGTTAAATTATTATATAGTAGTTGTAATCATATTGTAAGTGTTTTAACAATAACCATACCTCTCCCCAAAAAGGATTTGTATAGTATATTTTAAAGACATATGTTATATTCATCTACTGTCTGTTTTAGTGTCAGTGCTTCAATCAATAGCGTTTTTAATTCTTCTTCTTTTTCTTCTTTTTTTTCCCTTCTTTTTTTAAAGTCCATTTAAAAGCATTTAAATGAAACCCAGAACAACAGTCTTTGAACCATATAATTTGAAAAGCATTGGATTCATTGCATTAAAAATTGTAACTCAACAAAACACTAGATAACTGATTAAAATAAAGGGTCAGTTCAGCATTTAAGATGAGTAATTAGTACTCATTGTTAAGTGACATCCATGAAGCTTAAATCTGATCACTTTGATAAGATGTAGATGTGTATTTTTCAAGCCCTGTGCTATATACCACTTAGTGATGCACATTTTCAACATGGACATTAATTTGTTTTGTGCTGCCAGACTTTGAGACAGGGAAAGATGTGGAGGACAAGCTTAGCTCCTCCAGCTCTGAGGTGGCTCAGCTGGAAGATGTCATCGATGACAAAGGTACAACTTGAAATCAATACAGTCTCCTTTCCCCATCATTATTTAATTTTCATACTTTCATTTTGGTTTTTCACCACTTTACACTCAAACTGTCAATACCTGATTATTTTGATACAAATGGAAACATTTGACCTTTTATAGGTTTATTTATTTGCATGTAGTTCTTTTTTTTTTCTCTTTGCCTCAGAAACTTTTGAGTTGCAGTATATATCGCAAATTGTTATATTTTTGGTTCCAAAAAATACTTTGGTCTGTTCACTTTATTAAAAAAATAAGAATCTTTCTCTATATATTTTAATACCTAATAATTCTTCATTTCAATATAAAGCCTTTTCTATTACCTAATTTCTGTAATTTATGTTTATTCATTCTTGAATTTCAATATATAATTTTCTAAATGATAAAGAAAAATCACAAAATTCAGCATAAAATAACCCAAATCATATTAATATATGTTAAATATTCTAACCATTTGGGAGTGAAATACATCAAAATAAATTAATGTCAAGCAAAGTTGTTGTATCTTTGCTTTGCTACTTCTATTTTCATAGATGCTGAAATACGTGAAACTACTGAGGAAAAAACTGAGGAAACAGATGTGGAAGAACAGTTCTCTCCCCTTACTAAAAGCTCCCCTGCAAAACAGGCACTTGATCTTGAGCTAGCCCCCGAAAAATTATCTTTTTTCCCTGAAAGTTCACCAGATTTGCTAACTTCCTCTGATCATCAGCTTAGTGACTCTGGTGTACTCACAGTTACTAACACTCTACTGGTAGGCCCCTCACCCACTGACCAGCTGTGCACTATTGGGGAAGATGATGATGGAACTGGGCAAATCATGAAAGAGTCAATTGAATTGGATGAAAAAGATATGCAGCACAGGTTGGAAATGTTTGGTGAGGATGTTACCACTGACAGTTCGAGAGAGTCAGACCACACAAGCCGAAAACCACTACTGTTGGAGCATGAACGTCCAAGCTTGGATAGTCCTACTTCTGACCAGTATCATGGTGTTGAAAGCACAACAGAAATTGAATCTGAAGCCAGGGTAGAAATTGAAGATGAAGGTGATCAGAAAAAACCTGCACCACTTGAATTACAATCATTGTCAGACATTGGAAAAGATGAATCAGTTGATTCATATGGAGAACCTGAAGAAGAACACCACGAAAGAGCAAGCCATTTAACATACATGGCTTTTGATAATATGGCTTTCTCTGCAGATGATTCTGAACAAGGAGCTGTAGGGATAAGTGCTCAGGCTTCATTACCGAAACACTTGCTTCAGAAACAGGATACAAAGGACATATCACCAGAGGATTTGGAAGAAAAACCTTTTACATTTGATTTCCAAGATGAAGAAGTTGAACGACATCAGGAGGATGCAAGTGAAACTGAAAGAGTTGAAAGAACTGTAGAAAAACGAAGATACACTGAAGAAAGGGAAGATTATTCTAAGGAAGTCAAGGAAATCACTTCTTATGGTGAAAGCAGTTCTTTGGAATCTGTGATAAAAACAAAAGAATCTTCCAAATCAGAAACTTTGATATTCTATGAAGAGCAGAAATCTGAAACAGAGCAGTCCATTAGATCAACAGAACAAATCTCAGAGACTGAAAGAACTGAAACTGTTCACGTGACTAGAGAGGAAATAACAGCTGAATTTCTCAAAGATGATGAATCCAGGTTTGAATCAGAAGAAGAAAAACCTGTTTCAGCAGAAAGTCTTTTACAAGCCCCAGATCTGATCCAAGATGTTTCAACAGTAGATGCTACTGGGCAAGATACTGAACAAGTGGATGAAAGCTCTTCAGAAAGTAGCACTGATAAGGATTTTGAAATATTTGATGAGGCGTCTGGAACATACATCACAGTACCATGGGAAGTGGCACACCAGTTCAAACGGCAATTTTCTGAATCACTCATAGAACAGGAAAAGAAAACATCTTTAAAATCATGTCAGAGTATCGATATGGGAAGCTTCTACAGAAGAACAGATAAAGATACAAGTGATTTTCCTCCTGTAAGTTTTACTGAAGTTAATACTGATTTGTCTACTCTTACTGAAAGTGAAACACCAAGAACACCTTTGTCAAAGTCAAAACAAGTCACTTTTCAATTATCAGACAGTGAGTTTGTTGAAGAAGAAGAAATAAAATCAGGCTTTGACATTCCATCTGAACCAGCACATGCATTTGAACCTCATGACATGATAGAAAAAACACATGAAGCAGAAGTTATGTTTACTATTCTTGAAAATCGACGAAATGTAAAGGAAGAAATAGCTAGACATGAAACATCATTAATGCAGTCTGATTACTTTTCTCCAGTCAAAGAGTTTGATAAATTTATCGCAGAAATTTCTGAGGAAAGCAAACAAGACATAATGGAATCCATGGCAGCTGAATGTTCTCAGACATCAACTGAACAATTTACAGAGCCTCATTATCATACCGAGAGTTCATCTGCCAAGCTAGTCCGTGAGGATAGCACGGACAGCCGGCCAGATGACCAGCTTTTTCCTGTTCAGACAACACCTGTTAGTGTAGTTAATAAGGAATCAAGGCTGGCACAGCAAGAGCTGTTGCAGGAGATGGGTGATGAAAAGGACAGATCAGTGTCTCCATCAGTTGATAGTGAGGAACTGTCCACCACTTATGAAAGTCAAGCTGAACTCCAGGAAGAACTGGGTGCTGGTTTGCACCATGCACAACATCCAAGTAAGTTTCCTATGGCTGTACACAGTTTGGGCAAAGCTTTGGTAGATAATGAGATATACGAGTCTTCAGAAACTGAGAGAGATTCTACAGAAGAGAAACTGTCACCTATTGAAGAAGCTCCAACTGGAGAAATATCAGAAGAAATCTCTGGTGACCAAAGCTTAAAGTTGAATCAAGTTGAGAAAAAGGTAGTCACTTTTCAAACTGATACTCTGGCCACCAGAAGCACAGAACTGCATAGTGAAGACATTAAAACATCAACTTCATCTTCAGAGGTTTCAGTTGAACCCACACTGTTAGCAGCATCATATGACCTAGACACAGGTCACGTTTCACGTGTTGTTACTGCATATGATATTTCACCTGACTCAGTAGACAAGCAGACAATACCAGAAGTCCCAGCAAAGTCAATTCTATCCAGTCCAGAGGATGATGTCTTTGAAACAGATGCCTCAGTAATTACCCCAACAATGGAAGAAGAGGACAGTGTTATTATGATGTCAAGTAAATTGAGCTCTGGGTCAGAACTATATCCATCTCCACCAGCACCCACTCCTCAAGACTCCTTACCCACAGAAACTACATATGATCTTACCACTGCAAGCTCAAAATTGGAACAAATACAACATGATGATACATCTGACACACCTGTTACTGAAACTACACCTGATGAATTTAGTTCACCATTTGAAATGATGTCTCCCAGTGAACTTATAGACTTGGGTTTTCAGTCAGAGGTGTGTTCTGAAGTGGCATCTAGTTGTGTTCAGATGACACAAGAAATGTCTGCTGTGATGCAAACAGCTGTAGATGAAATCCATGAAGAGCATGATAAGGATTCCACCTTATTACTGAATGGTCCAACTGAAGTGGAATATAATGCCAAATATGATTCAGAAATTATGGAGTCTACAGAACAGCAAACAGCTGACGTAACTGCACAAGAAACTGCTGAGAGCCAGTTGATTGATTTTGAAACCACACCATCTAATCTACAAACCACCTTCTCTTTGACTGAAGAGCTGCCAGTACAAGGACAAGAGTTGACTAGTTCAGAACAAACTCTGTATGGATTTGAAATGCCACTGGAAGAGGCTGGGACAACTGCAACATCATATTCTTTCAAAGAATCAGCTGCTTTAATTGATTTCGACCAGGCTTCTGATAGAACACAGCCTCCAGGGGAGATAACATTTCGGACAGATGAGACAGTTACTGGAGATGATGAGACACTGACAGCAGATGTTTCTGATGCACACAAAGTTCCAGATGATATTTCAGGTGAAGAGACCTTCCAGGCAGATGAAAATGAAATGCAACAGTCAGGGAAACGATCACCATCTCCAGTAGACCCACACATGACTCATTCTCATGAGATGTTAAACCTTGATAAGGAAGCAATTTATCCTGGCAAGAGAGCACTGGAAGTTGACGAATCATTGGCAGCAGCTTCAGAGTATGCTACTGATATGCTTGGTGAAGATGATCAAGAGCACTACTTTTCAGCAAGTGACGAAGAATTTGATGAATATAAACCAGAGGATTCTGATCCAACAAAGGACGAACCTGAATATGCTGAATATTTTGAACAGGCACAAACTGGTGAGTTAAAAAGTGACACAGAAATTGCAGAAGCATCTACAGTCTTAATTAAAGAGGAAGAATTTGCTGAAACAGCTGAGGAAGAATTGATCTGTCTTGACAGCAGTCAGCAAGAGTCAGAAATTGATGAAAGTGAACCACCAGCATTGCACATAGATCTAAAAACTACCACTCAGTTGATGACTGATTATTCTGATCTAGAGAGACCAGTGTCTCCAACACCTGATGCCAAGCAGCAAGAATATTTCTCTGAAGTACCAGAACAGGAATCATCATCAGGTCATGTTTTAACACCAGCCGAAGAGAAAGTCATTGAAAAAGCAGCCTCACAGTTTGTGGAGTCAATCTTGGAGGAAGTGAAAATTAAAGTAACAACACCAGATGAACCACCGCTGGATGAATCATCAGATGAGGAGGAGCCTGCTCTGGCTCCTGATTATGGCTCAGAATCTGAGAGAACAGGCAGTGATGCTGAGGCAGATGATGAATTACAGCCGATGCTAATCACTGCACCACCACCAACACCTTTGTTGGTCAAACAGATGTCAGAAGACATACCCGAGATTACAATCACTCAACATCTGCATCCAGAGGAAGACAGTGGTGATGAAAATATCCCAGAATACTATGCTTGTGAACATACAGAAAAGACTGAGGAAGTTGTTACAGAAATTATTGAAAGAGAGACTGTTCAGCAAGTGGAGTGTGTTCCAGAGAAAGATGACCAGGAGGAGGAAGAGATAGTAAAAGTAGAACAGCCTGTTCAGCAAGCTGCAGTGTCTTTTGCAGCACAAATAGGTGAGGATAGTGTTGAAGGTGTTGTTGAGGATACTGTTGTAATGTCTCGTCAGTTAGCTGTTGAATGTGTTCCTGAAGCAGATGATAAGGAAGAAGGGGTTGGGGAAGAAGTGATTGTAGCAACCACAACTGGGAAAACTGAAATGGGTCTTTGTTTGGGAACAATGGGCCACCGAGATAGTACTGATGGTGAATATGAACATTACTCTGTTGATTGTAGTGAAGCTGTGAGAGAAAGTGTTGAGGGAAGCTCAGATATAATGCATAGCACTGAGGATGTTACAGATATTGGTGACAGTTCAGCATCCATTCCTTTTTTAGTGGAAACTGACTCAGAATTAGTCCCTGCAGTTGAGAAAAGTGATGAAGCACTTCTTTCTAAGGAAACTGTAGAGAGTGATTCTGGGTCAGGAACCCCAGAAAATGAACAAATCCCTGAATGGACATCTACTGAAAGTGGTGCAAAGGACGAAAAGAGTGACATGCAGAGTATCAAACAAAAAATGGATGATAGCTTTACACTTCTTGTTCAGAAGCAAGAAGCAGAAAAACCTCAGGATTATACAGACATAACAAGTCCCGAAGACCCAGGAGATTCCTCCAGTGTGGATAGCTTTGCTACTGTGATAGCAGCAGAGGTTGAAGAGTCAGATGATGACCAGGTTGACGAGGAGCAGGAAGATCGGCTGGCTGATATCGCCTCCATGACATCTTCCATACACTCAGACATGCAGCCAACCGTCACAGAGGAAACTGCTGATGACACAGCAGAGGATGACAGTGATGAAGCAGAAGAACCTAATGAAATCTTAGAATGGCCAAGACCACCGTATGAAAGAGACATAGGAGGAAGTGAGTCTTCACTTGACAGTGATCGGTATGAGTTCATTGACAGATCAGCCTTGTCAATTATCACTGAAATATCAGATGAAGACAAGTTTGAGATGATTGAGAAAGAGGAAGCCATGTCTGAAGGAAGTTTTTCTGATCAGATGCTCAGCTCCCCAGGGATGCAAACACAGTCTCCAGATATTCAGTCACCTGAAATGAACATGAAATATTCCAAATCAGCAGAAAGGGATGACATTTCTGTTTCTTCCTCATTACTAGAGTTTGAAAAATTAGAACTTCAGGTTGCACATTCTGGATCTGTAAGTTCAGACAAAAGTTTGCCAGATTCAGGATCATTAGAAGATCGAGACCGTAAATCATCAATACGAACTGAAGAAACTGCTTCCATTACTTCTTCACTGGCAGAATTTGAACGACTGGAACAAGAGGTAGAATTACGGAGGTCTGTTGGGTCTGATCTTAGAGGTTCTTTGGGGTCAGTAGGTATCATTACTCCAGAAAGTAATGGAGCTGGGTCATTATCATCTTTAAGTGAGTTTGAAAGGAATGAAAGAGAATGTGCTACATCTCCTGAAGCCAGGCGAGGTTCAGTAGACAGTATAGGTCACCAGAGTGATTCATCTCGTGCTTCTTTGGCAGAGTTCGAACGGATTGAAAGAGAAATAAAAAATTCAGATGAATTAGAAGCAGAGGCTCAGAAAATAGTGACAATATTAGAATCGGGAGCATTTTTTGCCTCGCAAGGGTATACTTCTTCAACCAGTCATTCAAGAGAAACTGATTTGGACAAGGATTCACTGGGTAGAAGAGATAGTTTTGAACAAGACTCTCTAAGTGAAGGCGATAAACTGGGTCAAATTGATGCCGATTCTCTTGATGGTGACTCTTCTGAGTTGACAGAAGACATGACATCTAGTGTGGTTTTAGCAGGTCCTAGTTTGACTGTCACACAGACTGCTGGTGAAAGTGCTCCAATCTATGAGGTGGATAATGACTCACTGCAAGGAGAGTCTCCCATGCAGCTCTCATCTGACTCTCTGGGTGAACATCGACCGGATCCACAGACACAGTCTGAGAAATTTGATGATGACTCTCTTCATGAGCAGGAAACAATGGACAGATCGGCTGACTCCATTGAACTTGGATTACAGTTGGACAGAACTAACATGGAAGGCTCAGCTGATTCCTTGGAGCTGGAAACGCAGCTGAGAGGTGAGCACAGTCCATTGGAACAACAGACCATGGAGAGATCAGCAGATTCGCTGGAATTTGAGCAACAGAATAAATATGATGATGATTCACTGCAAGAACAAGACAATGTCATGAAGACATCAGCCGACTCACTTGAACTGGAGCAGTCTGATCATGAGCATGACCAGTACAGTGTTAATATCATGGACATGTCAATGGAGTCGGCGGCCTGGAGCAGCTCAGGCTTCTCACACTCGTCCGAGGACACTCTGATTTCAGGAGGATCTCACAGCGACTCCAGCCACTCGTATGATTTGATGCAGGTGTCTTCTGAATCAGCTGAGTTTAAGAAATACATGGAATCAAAACGAATTGATGAATACTCGAGCAGCACTGTGTCTAGTTCTGACAGTCAGGTGAGGTACACCACAACCAGCACCAGACACAAGACAACTCGGTCATTCTTTGATGACTATGATGACGGGTACACAGAAAAGAAAGACGAACCTTTCCACTTTGACCTGGATCGAAGTGCAGCTGCCAAAACTGCTTATCTGTCTCAAACCACACCATACCAAGAAACTAAGAAAGTCTACAACATGCTTGAGTGGGAAGCAATGAAAGAGGCCAAACGTCAAGCCAAACTTGCAGAACAGGCCCGGACAAGTCCAACAGATAACTCACAATCACCAGAGCAAAGACCCACCCAGTTACATGATGCATCTGACCCAATGTGTGACCCTAACATGACCGGTCCTCCCATGCCCTCTAGTGAGAATGCATCCGTAGGCCAAACTGAAGGCACCACTGAGTATAGCCAAGGTACTTTTAATTACTTCGTCACTCGGTTTCTGCTTCATCATGCAATTTCATTCTCATCTTCCTCTTCTCTATCGTTCATTTCAAACCGCATGTATCATTTTGACGTTTGTTTCCTTGTTTTCAAGTTTTGTTAAATGTTTCCATGTATTTTGTTTCAGGTTTAATTTTCCCCCATTTTGTGTCTGACTTCAAGTTGTATTATTTGTTTGACGTAATTGTCATTACATTGCACATAACTTTATGCACTAATATTGTGGTTTTCTCTTTCTTTCAGATCTATGTAGTATTTATATTTAAGACTCATGATACTGTTTTTCACTGCTATATACCTACCTGTTTTACAGGTGCTTCAGCTAGCACTGGTTATCCTCCATTTTAAAATCCTTTTAGAATTTTTTTATAGATCTAAATCCCAACAGCCAATATATTTTTCATGCTTTGGTGTTAGTTCGCATTCATTCATTTATTTATATGCATGTTTTGGCCATCTATATTTAATTTAAAATTTAGAACAAAATGTAGGAAGATAAATTGAGAGTATATACTGATGAAATCCAGTTAATAAACTTGACTCTGTCCCAGTGAAAACACAATATTTTGTCTGATTACTTATCCAAAATCATTACACTTAGCCTGGAAAGACAGTATTCTGAGCTCACACAAAATATTATTGTACTGAATTTTGTTGATATTTCTTGTAATAAGTTAAACATTGTTTTCTATTTCAGTTTGTACATATCACAATTTAAGTTTTTCAGCACACTCCTTCATTGAGCTTTCAACATTGTACAGTTTTATTTCATCATCAGTGGTATATTTTAGTTTTTTTCTATAACATCAAAAAATGGTCAGCATTTTAATTTTTTCTGCTCTCAGTTTAATGTTACTACACTAATTGGGATCATTACTGTTTAGTACAACACAACCTGTGCATGTTTCTTCATGTCAGAATTGTTTTATACATAAAATAATCACAAAAGTTTTAATACTACACAGAATGATTATAATACAGGCTGTTGGTTTTGAATGGAGTAATCAATTTTGCAACTGGCATCTTTGAAAATCTGATGGTTTGCCAAATCACTAAGATTTTTTAATTGTGAGTATTTCAAATTTGAAAGTAAGTAATTTTACTAACAATAAAAAGCACACATTAATATGACACTAAAGGCATTCTTACATGTAACAAAGCTGCTAATTGTAGATTTAGTTGTTGGATGGTGTATGTATGGTATTATTTCCATATTTATGTTGTTTTTGACTCATGCTAGCATGTTCTACATCGCACACATCTTTTCATCTAGTTTGCATTTGTTGCTAGTAGTTGACAGTAGATTTAAGATTGAAATTATGTTGTCAGTATACCTGTTGCATAAAGAGAAATCAGCATATTTATTAATCAGTGTTACTAGTGTATATTGTTATCACTAATACTCCAGTTAAAGTTGATAAAATATGTGTATATTAATTATTATAGGTTTTCTTTCTTAGTATGTTGAATAAGTAATTGTTTTAAACTGTTTACATTGAGCTAGATTGTAAGTATTAATTGTTAAACAGCTTAAATGTATATAGGTTTAAAATTGTTATTTTCTTATTTAAAAGAAATTAAAAGAATAAATATGTATGCAGGTTAAATATTTTAGATTATAAATATACTGTTTTTAATAAAAGCAATATATAATAAAAATAATAATTAATTTTAAAATATTAGGTTTGGAATAGCAATTATATAAACATTAATCTGCATGTACCGGTAATAAACTTACTAAAACCAAATGAAAGAAAACAATCTTTGTTTATACTTAAGTGTATGAGATTTGCAAGTGTGGCACAAACCTATCAGGGTTGTTGTTTTGTTTTTAATTTAAAATTATAACTTTCTGTACGTGTAAGTATTTTCATTATTAAATAAATAATGTAGTTCTATAATTTAAGACTTTTTTTTTTTGGGTAGCCTCACAAAAAATAAAAAAAAAATAATATAAAATAAAATGTTAATGCTTGTTTTTAAAATAAATTATTATTACTATTATTATTATTATTATTATTATTATTATTATTATTATTATTATTATTTAAACTTTAAATAATAATACATGACTAACTGTATAACAGTTTTGGATAGGACAAATAAAATAAAAAGTTGATAGTTTTAGCTGAATTATCATTGTAGCATCCACCTGTAAATGTTAAATCTTACAATTAGAAACATTTAAGTCTTAATTTTGTTGAATTAGATGTTGAGACAATTCTCTTGAATTAGATGTTAAGACAATTCTGTTGAATCAGATGTTGAGACGTTTCTCTAGTACTATCATATATGTTAGTGTTAAGTAATATTTAATGATGTTTGCTATTGATAGTCATATATTATTTAAATGACATTTACCTTCAATCTAAACTAAACTGATAATTATAGATTTCATTGTATTAGTGTACACTTGCTGCCAGTAATGTTATAGAGATCCTTGTATTATGAACAACTTAAACCACTCACATACGTTTATAATTTAGACGACATTTAATAAACATTGTTGCTACTTGTGTATATGCTGTGTTATTAGTGTATGATGAAGGTTTTCATGATTTCTTCTGCTTTGTTTTGAAAGCAGCCGAGGGACAGGGCGACCTGTATGAAGACCCAGAAGACTCAGGTTCTGTCCAGCACACACTCTTGTCGTACTCTGTTGTCATCCGTATCCAACATTTTGGCATTCTCTGTTACATTCTGGCCAACCATACCACACTGATATCAGTGTGGCAGTCTTCTCAGACACATACACACACAGTACCAGGCTTTCAGCCAGAAATAAATTTCCATTCATGTACAGTTGTTTGATATCCAGAAGTTGGAAAGCCAATGCTTGTATTTAATAACATACTCAATACATTTTAGCTAATTATATGATGTCTGACCTATGATTAAGGACTATTCACATGAGAGAAAACCCACTGCTGCCACTTAACAACAAAATATATTTTATATGCCCCATTCCTTAGACAGGATAGTACATACCTTTAGTATACCAGTTGTGGAGCACTGATTGGAACAAGAATTAGTTCAGTGGATCCCAGACATTGATTTCTTACTATATTTAACCAATAATGAAACCAGCAGTGTGTATCCATATAGTTTACACATTTAAGCACTAGTTCCCTGAGATTGACTGATTCCCACAGGTTATTTGTATACACTGGTTGACACCTTTCCACTTAATTTTGTCTCCAGTATTCACTGATGGAAATCCTGAAAGATTGTAGATCCATCTTAGAAATTTTTGCTTTCAAATATTGAATTTTCAAACATATCAAAACTGAAAATGCCAAAATGCTATGTACCAGTTTTTATTAATTTTTTTCACGTACAGTTTTCCTTGTCTGTTGATTGTTGTCAGTCCGCAGTGTTATGTACTGTGCACTAATGCTGTAGATCAATCTTGTCACTGTCATACTGCATACTCTTGCACACAACACAACTTAGAAACCACAGGGTTAGCTTAGTTACATAATAAGTGTAACTGAAATGTACCAGTAATAGACAACAGCATGTATGGCTTACAATGTCTGTTTGTTATTTTATTTATATTTATATTTAATTTTTTTAGCTTTATTTGCAACTATTAGTCATTCACTTATCACCTCCCACACATGATGTCGATTAGTGACATGCAGATAGATTTTACTGATAGAACTACCCTCAAGAATGAACCACTACAATAGCTATTTTCCGGTAATATTTAACACTGCCTGCTGTATTACAAATAACTTTGTCAGACTTAAACCTTTTTCTGATATTTTTTTAATTGTTAAGTAAGAAGTGTTTTACCTGCGATGTCATTTTGACACTGTTTACAATGATGACATTTAAGTTACCAGTATGTTGACAGAATAATGGACTTTATGTGGTAGCAAGTTAGCCACATGTTGCTGAAGCTACCAAAATGATGTTCCAAGTCAGTTTCCTGGTAACTGATTTCAGTAGTGTGTGGCCAGCTCATGCTAAACAAATCAGTTTTACTTCAAGATGGTTTATAAGTATTGTGACGGTTTTTGATCTGTTATTATCTAAATGTTGTATCACTTTTGAACATTTGGTAGTTTTTTGGCTTTTCCATATACATTTGTAGTTACAGTGGATGTAATTATATTGGTAGTTGAGAATGACTTGGCTTTTTAGTCTCGTGAATGAAAGTATGAAAGTGTTGGTTGAAATGGTAGTGTAGTATTTAAAGTGGATCTGCTGAATGTTGTGTAGTTTTAGATTGTGTTTTGTGTGTCAGTTTTTATTGAGTTGTATTATAGAAATACCCCAGCATGGTTTGCATACTTCCTGGTTTTATCTTTGATGTTGTGTGAAAACCATATTGCAGACAAATCCAGAAGGTATTTTAATATATTTTTAATTTTAAACTTGAAAATTTTACAGTTTATAATTGATCATAAAATTATTGGCTTTTAAAAGATGATAAAAGTATATTAATATTTTGAATTATAAATAATCAATTTATGCCAGATGTACTTGAGATTTATGTAAAATTAGTAATTTTTAAAAAATAAAGTGGCTTGAAATAAATTTAATGTTGATTAAAATGTAAAATATTTCAACAAATAATGAATGTGTAAGTGAATTTGATAATTGAAATGACATGTTGTGTTACTAGGTTCCAATGACAGTTTGGATGCAGTTGGACATTCTGGTGAAGTGTCAACAACAAGGTGAAATATTTACTTGTATCTGTCACTACCATTTGCTACATTTAGTTCCTTTAAAATCCAGTAACCATCACTTTAATTGACTGACTTCTATCATTAACAGAGGTGTGTTGCAATTCCCAATAATTGTTTAAAATAACCAATATAAGAAAATCACCATACAGCATCATTTGAGGAAATTTAATATCCTTTATTATGTTTCCCAGAACATAAATTAAGTATTTTATTTTCTCTTGAAAATCCTTTTTGAAAAGTCTCACAATAGCCCATTTGTAACAACTTGTCTGGTGCACTGTTGGTCTGACATTGTCCCCCATCATTGAGCCACTAGAGTCAGTCTCACAAAAAAAAAAAAATAATAATAATAAAAAAAATAATAAAAAATAAAAATAAAAAAAGAAAGAAAGAAACCCTTTCCAACACTGATATAACAACTGATTAAAATGCCTCTTTAATAAATAAATAAAATATTATTCTACTTCTTAAATACTTGAAATTATATATTGTTTTTTTCACTTAAGGTTGTTATAAAGATGTTTATTACTGGTGTAACTATCTACGTATTGTTTATTACTCAGTATTGTAATGGAGATGTTTAGTACTAATGTAACTACTTAAATGTTACCTGCTGCTCAGGGTTGTCATGAAGAAGGAGATCCACAAGAAGACGGTGATTGGAGACGATGGCCATGAGGAGACGTACATCAAGGAGGAGTCCCAGGTCCAGCAGGACAACGACCCCCCGGAGGAGCTCAGGTCTACCATGCAGGTGAGTAAGGAGTAACAGTGTAGCAGGTCACTGGGTCATAAATATATATACAGTGTAAGTAAATAAACATGTTTTACATGCACATTTAGGACAAGCTGTTATAGCACACGCCTGTCCTGGCCACACACCTCAGGAGCCTGAGCCGTCTGCCCAGGACAGGATATTAGTAGTTAGTAAATATACAGTGTTGTCAGTGGGTTGTATTTAAGTGCAGTGTAGAGCTGTAGGTTGTATCAGAGTAGTGTAGATCATGGGTTGTAGTAATGTCAGTTATTGGGAATATTCAGAACTGTTCCAAGAACAGAAAAGCTGTCTAAATCTATTTTGTAAAATTTATCCTGAATCCCAGACTGTTCTCTAAACTGGAACCTCAATAAACCAAAATATACTACTGCAAATGTTCTGAGGCCTTACAACTGACTTCAGTTATACCGTAGACCTTAAGTAAACTAGAATATCTTTAGGTAAAATAGTATAGAGGTGAGTGAGTGACATTCATCATAAGTGTGGTCCTGATATCTTTGAGATGTCTGGCTTGTTTTCAAGTGTTGTCGGGTTATTCCAAGCAGTGTGTAGGAGTGGTAATGTCATGGTTTATAGACCAACATTAGATTGGAGGCTAGATGTTCAGGAAGGTACGTCACCTGTTATAAACGTTTTTGTTTTGTTTTTATTTTCAGGACATAATTGATGAGTTCATGGGTAGTGACCCCGATATTCCACAGATCAAGGGTGCCCATGATGACGATGCTGTGTAGTCATGACAACAAACAATAAAGGACATTTTGGTGCTGCATACCTTCACTTTTGGACATCGGCTATAAAACTTGCCATTGTGTAATCTGTTAACAGCTTTGGAAATTCTGCAGCATTCCCATAAACAGACTTGACTGAAACAAAGTTTAAGACCACCACAGTTAACTTGCATTTATAAATTCCTTGTAGCACTGACCTGCCGTTCAGCTTGTGGGAGTGACTTTTGTTGATTATGATGACTTATATAGTCAAGAACTCAGAGACTTGTGTACTTGCTTTGATTACTTCAGATGCTTGTAGCTATTAACCCATAGACACTGTCGCCAAATACCCTTTTCCTGTGGACTGAGACATAACACTATATAACCCATTGACTAATTTTCATGATACATGATATACTCTACTTCATTAACTATGTTGAGAGACCTTCTCATGTTACAAGATGAATTTACTGAGCTACAATCAGAGACCACCTCACACCATGACCATTCTTCAAATCATAACACTTGACATGTCTTAAAACAAAATTACTGAGACCATCCCAATTCCCATTACTAATAACCAGATGATATACCCACAGACATTGGAAAAAAGACTGGAAAACGGAACCAAGACATACTTATGTAACAATTAATCCTATTGTTTACCAACGTATTTCATACAGTAACCCGATTTGGTTGATTTCTTGCAAAATATTCCAAATTATTCATCTTGAGAGAAATTACACTGATGTTTAACTTGATACAACACCCAGTGCCGTGTTTGGTATTGTGTAACTATTTATAACAATATATGCTTGCTGTTTCAGTTTAATCAAGAATTTTAATTCTTTCTTTACTAATATTAAAATATAACGTTACAGTTTTACTTTAATAATTTAAAATATGGCAACACTAGAATATAAACAAGAAAACAGTAGCATGTTTGTATTCATATTATAACTTGATTATTTATTACATTACATATTTATATGTATCATGACAGGTTTCAGATACCTTTATAAAGTTGTTGGGTTTTTTAAATAATTATCACCGTATTAACATTTACAATGGTTTCCAATTAATTCTATGTAAATTTAAATGTATACAAATGTTTTGGGCATCTACTATGCTGGAATGGTGATGCAGTGTTATTTAATTATGCTTGAATCATAAGTAACGTTTCTTGTTAAGGTATTGAATATACTAAAATAGACTAAAATAGTCTTTTGTGGCCCCATTAGACTTATTTTGGTCTATTTTGTTTTGATAAAACTAATAACTGTTGTATTTAAAATATGCCATTTTCAATTAAAAAGCAAGAGAAAAAATGTTGTATTTACAGTATGCTTTGGTGTTGCTATTTTTGAAGACTTGATAATACAGAATAATTGTTCTGACAAGTTCGGGAGCCCTGGGTTGTGGGCGTTCCATGTAGTGTTAACTTATAAGCTCACCTGTGACTGTACACCTGTCAACTTGTAGCCTATTTCCTCATGTCACTGTTTAACTTGATATCCATTGTCTAGTGCCTGCTGTTCAGTCTAGATGTAGAGAATTCTAATATTGCGATCTCAACAGGAGACTGAGATGTTTAGTTTTTCTGTTATTTTTTATTAATATGTAGGAGGTATTACATCTTGTAACAATTCAGAAGATAGATATTGTGGTTTTTGTGACCTGTGCTCACATAATAAATGCTTTAGTAAATGATTACTTTGGTGTTCTCTTGTATGTTATCTGTTGGCATCATGTGTACATCTGTGTATATATGTGTAACACACAGTGAGATTAAGACAGAAAGACAAATATACACACACCTATACAGTTACTGGGTATGATGTATTTGTATCACGTTTTTTTCTTCTGATATTAACCCTCTGCAATTCACTGGCACGGTCTTACTGTAAATCACCTGCGGTCATTATACCGTTCAGGTATGTTGTGTTCTTATTCTGAAGTTTAATTTAATTTTTTACAAGTAGCTCAGGCTGGTAAAGCTCTAGTTGGACTGTTCAAAGCAATACTTTATACAGCATAGTACTAATTTTGTAGCAACTGAAATCAATTCTATTTACGTAACTGTTTCATTAGATAACAGTAAAATGTTCTTATCAGAACTTTAGAATGTTGTGGCCTAATGTCCTAACCCAATGATCATTTGACTTGGCCTGTAAATAGTCACAAAAGTATAGTGAATTATACGCATCACCAGCAAATATCAAATATACTGGCCTTACGGCATCATGGGTACACCAAAGGCTACACTATTTACCATTTTTCTATGGAACAGTGCATTTTAAAGATCCCTTGCTGCATATGGAAAGGTGTTTCCTCAAGACTATGATTTTTATTTATTATTATTTGGGAGACTTTTTCAATTTGCGGGTAACATTTGCAGGATCAAATGGACAATAACACCTGCAAATTGAAAAACTGTATGGTTATCTCCATTGTAAACTACGAGTTTTTCGATAAAATTAACTTTATATTTGGTATTTCTTGAAAAATATAACACCTTGGAATCATCAACTTCATCTCTTCCAATGGTTCATTACGTCATGAGCTTTCCGGCTGTTGTTCATTTGATCCCAGAAAAGTAACATCATTAGCCAATCAAATTACAGAACATGCATACTATCAGTTTACAATATTATTTAGGCCTATAGTCTTAGAGGAAAGCTGTTACATTTTTTGATTTGCAGCAAGGGTTTTCTGACATACATTTACCACACATACTGTTTCTCAAGCAATGGTTGGGACTTGTGCAAAATCAATAAGATTGAGTTCTGTTTGACATTTTAATCAAGCAGTACATTCAACTCAGGTTAGTGGTCTACCACTGAGCTAATCCGACTCCCTTGCAATACAAGAGTTCTCAACCTATTACATAAAAGTTAGAACTTTCATGCAGTTACAATGGTCATATTTAACCTTTAAGCTGACCTGAGGAGAAGGGCATTATTAGGTCAGTCAAACTTCAAATGAATTTTTATAGCCTTTTATCAATAATGTAATGCACATTATGAACAGTTAATTCTCAAATTCAAACACTTCAGGAATGCACTCTACTAACAGGGAGTTTCTCTGCTAGGTGTGGTGTTTCAGTTTTTACAGACCAGAACCAAGTCATTTTGCAATAGCACTCTTTAGACTAACTAGTACAAAATATCAGAACTGCAGAAAGCGGTATCCTTTGGTGATATATACAGGACTTCTAGAATATGGTGGCACTAAGTTTATGGCCAGTGATTTCCAGGCTCTGGCCACTGAATAATTACAGTGAATTTTCTAATCTTTTGACCTAATAGCAAGTAAAATATTGATAAATTTTATCTGTTGTAAAATAGTTACATAGTAGCCATTGCCATATTTTGATAGCAAAAACCTGTAAGGTTCCCTGCTTTATAAACAATCATCATTTCAGTTTGTATTGTTAGTAAACATCACACCACTGCTCCCACTATCTGTCTCTCAGCCTGTCTGTCCCTGACACTGACAAACTGGCTGTGGAGGAGGTAGAACCTCAGAGGTTTGGTCGCCCACTCTTCCCCCTTGTTGACATTCACCCTCTTTGTCTGCACTATCATGGAGTCTGGAACCTCCCCACCTTTCTCCAGCCACAGGTTCTCATCTGTGACCAGGTCATGCTGGTCAAAGTTCACCTTGGTGATGGACAGTGCCAAACACAGCTTGGAGGGACCATTACATAAATCCTTTACTTTAAAATTTGTTTTCAATTTGGGCCAATGACAAATGGCCATCTCATTTATTCCTTCTATAGGCTCTAGAGCTCGGAGTAGAACTACACAGCCATCACCTGAAATAAAGAAAACATTTTAAAAATTGAAATACACTATATATTTGAAGACAGACTAAAATACTGCCCTGATATTGTGCTTTTCAAAATGAAATAAGTTTATAAATCTAAATGACAAAATAATTAATACAGCACAAAAAAAAATATAAAAAAATGTATCTCTGCAAAAGGCAGATTCAAAAGTGGTTTTGAACAAATCTGATATTTTTCCCTGATCTCTCAAGTGCTTCATCTAAATGAGGAGATTCATAATGCTATATATCATCCCACCCGACCACCTGCAACAGGACTGCCACTCTCAAGATTGGTAAATCCAAACTAGCATAGGAAGTGATGGATATACTCATTGCCCACTGCAAAATAAGTTTCTGATATCAGGTGTTCAAGAAATGTGAGCATATCCTGCCTGCTGATGACACTCATTAAGAGATGTTCACATAATTACAGGGCTTTAAACATCAACCCCTAGCATACTACTAAACACATGTGTAAGGTCATTGTAGATTTGATTATGCTATCTAAAACAATTCTTGAAATTCAAATTTATAAAAATGGTATAAAATTTCTGGACAGGATTTCTAGACTTATGTAAATTGTAAATCAATAATTAAAAACCAAATTTACCTTCACTTGAAATGTTCATACAGCAGTATATCCCATATATATTATAAACATAAGCAGTTCCAGGTTCCATGAACATGGCCGTACACCGTGGAGTTTTGCCTTTGTACGAGTGAGATGCCTTGTCCACCAGTCCCAGGTACGCTTCAGTCTCAACAATTCTACCAGCCAATCGTTTTCCATCAGACAACCGCACCAGAATCTGACCAATTAGAGCTCTGCTCAGTTCTTCACAACTTTTCTCAAAGAATTCTCTCCCAAGACGAGTGGGTTTACAATCCATATTTGATAACTGTTAATCTGCTGGAAGTTTAAAAAGTGAACGATTGAAAGACTAAGAACCTGTGCCAAATAAGATTCCTAATATAATGACAATTGTTTTAAGGTATTTAAGGGTTGAAAATATAAGCATAACTTCAAATGCAATAAATTAATTTTTTAAATGTACTTTAATTTTACATTTAAATACCTAAAAAATAAAATAAAATCAGTTACTATAATTATTTGTTATTCACAACTAATTTTGTTTAACGATGCACTCAACACATTTTTAATTAATGGTTATATCGGCATCAAAACCATTTTTATTACAAATATCCCTAGTGGCTACCTGACAAGGATCGATCTTAGAACGAATGCGTGACAGTCGGGCGCTCATACCACTAGGCTACCGAGGTGCCCTATTCACAACTAAAGTTGTGTGTGTGTGTGTGTGTGTGTGTGAATGTCTCTCTAACTCTCTCATATAT